>JAHWFP010001803.1:27576-90343 GCA_023313725.1 Lithobius niger | reverse complement strand
ATTTGTTTTCGACTTGTATGTATGTTTGTTTTGGTTTCAGGGACTGATAATCGTTTGAGGTTAATATTCCGCAATCAATCAATCAGTCAATCAATCTGATATCCACTCCTGATTTAGTTGGATTTCATCAGCTGAATTGTCCATCTCATCAGCATGGGTAGATAACCAAGTTTGGGTTTATACTCCCTAAAAACAAAACAACAACAAAATGATACCCAGTTTTTTTTTTTAAACATTTCTCTTGCGCAAACGAACTTTAATAACTTGTTATAAACCATGAGCAACGAAGCTGCCGTAAGATGGCAAATACAGAAATATTCTTTTAATGAGTTTTTTCTTTGTGTGTTTGTAACTGCATATGAATAAAACACTAAGCCTGCAGTAGAACAGGCGACGGTCAGCACAGCTTATAGTTTGGTGCTGACTGCCGCCTGTGCTACTGGCTTAGTGTTTTATTCATACCGCTTCTGGAAATTTTACACATGGTAACTTTACTTCTGTTTCTGATTCCAAATAAGAAAAAGATGAATTCATCAAATGCATTTTTATCCTATTTCTTTGGTGGCGTTGAACGGCCAGCGAAAATATTTTAAGTTAGATCATCAATCTAGAATTTAAACGCTGTTGTTAGTAGTTTCATGTGTGTATAAAGTTCCATAAGAACTTTACATACTCATGGTAGTTAGACTATAGTCTAGATGAAAGGGAGGTGAAAGGGAGGTAATTTTTTCCCTTTGTAGTTAATATAAAATGTTATAGTTTACTTTGTAAAACACTAAAATTCATGAAATAACAATACATTTAAAACGCATTTTTACATGAATTTAGCACATTTTTAGTCCCGAAAATCCCGAGATTTGGGCAGCTGCATTCCCGGGATTTTCGGGACTAAAAAAGGGTCGGGATCCCGGGAGCCCTGGATTGGAGCCCTAATCACGTCAAAGATAAATCCCAGTGCAGCCGAAGTCTTTGCAGATCCCTGAAAATGAGTAATGGGAAGGTGCAGGATAAGCAAAATAACTGAAGGGAGACGCGCAGATTGAGTGAGAAAGTCCAGCTTCACTGTGTAAATTAACATTAACCTCGGTAGGAGCAACTGAAGGAGGATGTGCTGAGTCAGTGAATAATTCAACAAGACGAAAAGCTAACGCCAGCTAGCTAGTCTTCCTGAAGGCTGTTTTAAAGACTTCAAAAATGACAACGCCGAGTGGTCAGTTTCGAGGGGAAATGGTGCTTTTTCAATGTAAGGTCTAACCTTACGTATGGCAAACATTATGGCACCCCTCTCAAGCTCAGAAACGCAGTGAGTTTTTTCAACATCAGTCAGTCGCCTGCCTACAAATGCTACGGGTACGAGCCCATGTCCTTCGACATGCTGGGACATTACTGCCACAAAACCAGAAACCAGAACCCCGAAGATATTTCGAACCTCTTATCTAAATCTGGCAGTGCTGGAACACAGTCTGTTAAACTGTTTTTCAGTTTTTGTACTGCATCTGATTGTGGTTGCTGCCACTCCCAGACTGTAACTTCTTTCAGAAGTTTATAAAGAGAAGCTGCTTTGATGTGGAAATCCCTGATGAATGAACGACAGAAGCCCATCATCCCGAGGAATCTTCTCAAAGTTTTTATATTTCTTGGCTTTGGCAATTCATTAATTACCTGTACCTTCTCTGGCAAGGAAGTTAACTCTTTAGGCTTGATTATGTGCCCAAGATCGGATACTTCCTTTGCACAAAAATGTGCCTTTTCAGGTTTATTGTTAAGCCTGCTCTTCCCAACCTATCCAGTACATCTTCAATATGACATAGGTGAGATTGGTAATCCTAAGAGACGATTATCAAATCGCCAATGTAGATCATAGCATGAGAGTACATTGTATCTCCCAAAGCCATGTTCATAACGTGCACAAAGGATGCTGGTCCGTTGCACAGCCCGTATGGCATTTTTTTTGAATTGCCAACTTCCCATACGACAACAAAATAGGTGTATTTCTTGCTCTCAGTTTCCATTCAGATCTGCAGAAAGCCCGATTCCATAACAAGAACTGTAAACCATTTTGCTTTACCAAGCATGGAAAATATTTGGCTAGAATTACTGGTCGGCTGGGTGATAAAAGATTCTTCCTTGACTACCACCTATTGAATGCTACAATGGTAAAAGAAATAAGTCACAAGAAGAACTAGACGAAAAATGGAATAACTTGAAGTTTAAATTTTTACTTCCAGATTTAGAAGATCACAAATGAATCGAATTCTAGGGAATGTTGAAACACATCAAGAAGCTTTCAGCAAAAACGAGTAAGGGCCAAGGTGCCCTGATGGTAGCATGATCGTCTCATGTGCCACAGGTCCCGGGTTCGAGTCCGACCACAGCCATCCCTGGCATTCTTGGGAAGAGAAGGGCCCTGTGATGTCTCATCTCACATCGATTATGGCACTTATAGATCATAGGAATTTCCGATGGGATTTGCCTAGCAAAATTGTCCCTCTTTCCTTCTGGCGCTATGGCTAACTGGGTGCGCGTCTAACAAAAGTAAAAACGAGTTCCACTTCGTCGTGAAAACGAGGTCATCCCAAATCCATATAGGCATTTGGGCTTCAATGATTGCTCTAGTCTTATTTACTGGTGTATGTGGCAAACGAATTGGTCATGCACCTGGTTCAACCTCGATCTTGAGTTCGTAGAGATGAGTGCGGCGTCGTTTGGATGTTAAAACATGTTTAAAATTGTTTAAACACCTCCTTAGGTGCTTCCATTGTGATTCGAACAATGAGCTTGAGTTTTTTCTCAAAAAGTTTGTCATCCTTAACACACTGCTCTATCTCCAAACCTACATCAAGTAGCTTTAGTTGTACAGTTGCTGTCTGACCAACTTTAGCAAATGGGATTGTTTCTTGTTCTGCGGAACCAACCCGCCAACTATCTTTTTGTATGTCTGGTGCGAGGCTAGTCCGACCCAAGAAATTCTTTCCTAGAATTGCACTATCAGCTGCATTTTCCAAGACTAAAAAAGTTTGTTGAGTAAAGTAACCACCAGGCCACCAGATCGTTGATCTTATGTACCCATTACCTTGGATTTTTCCAGCTCCCAAGATAAACTGGACACAACAATTCCAGCAAAGCTCGTGCCGTGACACCAGAAATGATCGTTGAACTGGCTCTGGTATCAATTAGAGATAAGAGTGGTAATCCTGCCACTTTAACATTAAATAAAAGTTCAGTACCGCCCTTAGTTTTCTCGCTAGGCCTTCAAAAAGTCTTATGTTTGGTGCTAAAACACGTTTGCACCTTTTGCTTTTGCTTGCCAATCCATGATTTTTCCGGTCGCAGCCTTGGTTGACCAGGTTGACCTTCCTCTCCATTTTTTAGGTTTTTTTGGACACTGGTTAGACCTATGTCTTTTTTCGGGACAGATCCAACAGCTGCCATCAAAAGGCTTGTTTTCCTTTCTAAGTTGCCGCTCTATCTGTTTCGTAGGACTAGCTTTCTGCACATTTGCTGCTTTTGGTGCAGCATTTGTGTCACTTTTTCTGCTCAGACTATGTACCGTTTGGTACCAACCAGCTCTGAATCATCTCGGATCCAAAGCTGCTATAGACACTGGTTCTACACCTTGAAATGTAGGTGTCAGCCCTGTGCTAGCCTGACCAGCATGAAGCACCGCCTCGCGTTTTCGCGTTTGTTGGCTTTCCTGCATTACCTGCGCGTAACTCCGCCGAGCCAAACATGGTCATTACTTACTGCAGGGATCAGTCACGCAGCGGGCGGTAGGTTCTCTGGGCGACCAGTAACTTACTGACCTTCACTCCCTCTTTTACCAATCCTCACAGGTAGTTAGTCGAACCTTCGACTCTGGTATATGCCATCGGTAGTGTGGGTGCATGTTTGATGTTACGCGCCTTATTTTTTCAGAGTCTGCAGCATCCAGCCATAACCTGTCAAAATACCCACAGATTGCTTGGGTGTAACTGGAAAAATGTTCGTCAGGTGCACGCGTCCTATGTTCCAATTCGCGTTTGAGGTCTTCTTCATAACTTGGGCTTTCAAACTCCAAATTAAAATCTGCGTCTAAATCCTACCAAGTCCAAAAAGGTCCAAACACCTTTGACCATCGTTCAACCTCACCTTGCAGGTGTATGGGAATGGCAGTTTTTAACATAGGTTTCTGCTAAGGTTCGAACTTTGCAGAAATTCTGACGGGAATTTTTCATCTCCGTGCCCGCGCCCCACGTAAGTTTGCATGGCAACTTTTGAAGCTTTGCAAAAATAGGATTGAAGCATCTTAAACAGACGATGTAACCTTATGTATGTTCACAGTCCTATGAAAGTTGTGATATTCACCCAAACCCAAAACTGGTAGAAAAACTCGCCAAGTTTCCAAAAACGGTCGGCCTTTGAAGGTAGTGATATTATTCAACCGGGGAAAGGCCGCCAAGGTCAGTCCTATTAGCCAAGTTAATCGCACCCAATAATACTTTAGACGTTAAATGAAAATTTGAAGATTGCTACCGCGAGTAGCAATCTTTAAGTTTTTGTTTAACTTTCGAACTATTAGTCGGTGCGATTAACATGGCCAATAGGATTGACCTTGGCGGCCTTTCCCTGGTTGAATGATATCACTACTTTCAAAGGCCGACCGTTTTGGGAAACTTGGTGGGTTTTTCGACCAGTTTTGGTTTTGGGTGGATATTCTTATGTCTGCCTCTGTGCTGATAATAGACAAAGGTTTTATGATGCAGATTAACAGCTTTTCTTTTTACATATATCATTTACGTAGAATATTACGTACAAACTGACTTAATGACATATCTCTAATAGGCACGCAGAATGTTTGTGTCGAGATAACTGACCGACCTCGGATATCTTCTTTTTCCTTATGTGCTTGTGACTATACCCCAGTAGCATGTCGATACTCTTATAATTATAAGGTGCCAGATGACGTTTGGCCTATATTGCATGTATATTTTTTTTGTCACTGGCAGGAATTTATTAAGGAATTCCTCAGCTCACAAAACTACATTTTACCCTAGGGCTAACATCAGAAAATCACAAAGGGAATTCATGCTATCCTATGGTGTAACTGGCTGAACCATGGCTTGTTCATAGTATACCATAAATCGCCTATTTAGCACCCTTGGGCTGTTTAAATTAATGCGATAAATTCACGTACATACGTGATCTGTATTCGGTTTAGCATTTTAATGCAATCAATGCCTTTATTCTCATTTGTTAAGGCATTTAGTTTATTAGTTTACTAGTTTATTTAGTTTGCTTTATGTATAAAACTTTTAGTAAATTTTGGTGTGAAAAAACCACGATTTGAGGGAATGAAACATTGATTTCCTTGAATGTATGACGCCATGAGTCCATGAAAAGTTCCGTAGTCATTTTCATAGACTCATGATGACGCTCAATAGTCAATTTCTAGCAGAAAATAAATAAATAAAATAAAAATTATCACCACTATGTGGAAGGAAGATGGAAGGGATTTGGGGTCACTTACTCCGTTCCTGGTTCATTACTGTGCAAGAAAGTGATGTTTAAAAAACTTTCCGGCAATGAGCGTTTAAAAAAGAAATTGTGCACAGGTTCAAATTTCAATAATGTACAGAAAGCCGGAACAGTAGGTTCGTTGACCGTTCGGTTCGGTTCGGTTCGCAGGAATAGCCATAATGCAAAAAAGGTTTCAGCAAAGGTCAAGGCGAGAAGTTAGGACAATAAATTTCTACTTATGATCCCGAGTATAAATTTGACAAGTTACAAATCAAAGAACAGAAAATCTACGGATATTCGGTTATGTAAAACTTAAAATGTCAACATTAAATCGAATTTTATTCTACGCAACTCCAAAAGTTCCAGGCTGAGCCTTTCAAATCTTTCACGATGGTAATGTCTTTCAATCCCAGAAGGCTTTTCGTGTATCTGCGCTGTACAGCCTCCAGCTGGTCAATACCTCATGCCAGATATGGAGTTCCACACTTTTTGGGCGCACAAATACTTTACAAGCCCAAACTTTAGTGATGATGTTTCCAGAAGTAAAACACCTATTAACGATGGCTAAGCTACGATACGCCGATGCACACACGTTCCGATAGTGAAGAGTTTGTTTCAAGTTTTTGGTAAACCAAATCGCGAGGTCACGTACTTCTGTCGTAGACGGTAGTATTTCTTGTTCAAGAAAATAACACGGGCGTTTATTTTGGTCCCCAACATGGAAAGTGAGACATATGTTGACGGATAGAGGTAACTGCCAGCACTTAGACCAGTCTGCCACCTCATTTATACGGGCGTCTATATCAGGAGAACGCCCACCTACTAGATTTTCCCCACCAAATTAAGGTCATCAGCAAACTTGAAGCCATAAATATTATCATTATTAACTTTTAAATTTTTTAGATATTGCGAGAAAAAAAGAGGAACGCCATTGGAACCTTCACCCAAGCAATTACGATCCAAATTCTTTAAGGGCAGCCCCTGCCCCTTACCCCTGGGGGGGGGGGGACTGTAACTAGGTAATTACACGATTTTTGACCTTAAAGCATTTTTTGAGGAGGTGGGTAGGCCGTAGCTTTGCCAGAACTGTTAATAGGCGATTTACAACAATAAATTCCTGCAATAGCAAACCACTTTAACCAATGTAACCTTTTCCACAACCTACACTATCCTTACTTCCTCTAAAGGGAAGGTCTTATTACAACCAATGAATCATGAAGTTCTTCTTCGTAAGTAAATTAACCACAGGGGCTCGGCAGTCCACATCATATGCCTAACAGATAAGGACTATATTTAGAGTGAAGGGACGAAACCAAACGAAACCAAATCCGTATACCGGTATTGAGTGTTATTATTAAATTTAAGCTTACGATTTATGACAATCAGTAGAACTCGCTCTGAACGTCTTACTGATAACTTGTCTCACTTTTAAAGTCATTATTTGTACCATTATATGCTGTCCAGAGCAGACGAGGTGAAGAGGAGACCATAGAGCATTTCTTGTTGTCATGTCACATTCATGTTGCCTTGTGCACTGAAAAGTTTACCAGGTGGAGTTACGTTGATTTCCTGGCGCAGTTGCGAGGAACCCTCCCACACCAGTGTGAATCGTTTCGGTGTCGGTGTGCAGTAGTGGTCGGAGCAGGGCGTCACACTCTGAGAGGCGAGCAGCCTGAGATGTTAAGAGGCGTTGCTGTTGGAAGTGTTGCTGGATGCGTCACAAGAGTGTTGTAGGGGGGTATTACTGGTGTAGCAAGGAAGTGGTAGATGTATTGGTAGATGTAGTTGTAGTTAGTTAGTAGTTTAGTTTAGCTTGTATTGACGCATGCGGCTTAGGGTCAGAGCTTCAAACAAAACCACTGGAATTGTCCAGAGCGATCTGAGAAGCTTTTTAGTATTTGATATCCCAGTCTAACTTCCGGTAATGGCCGGGATTTATGCCTCGACCTCTGAAACGAGGCTAAAACGCTTCTCAGATCGATCTGGACAACGAAGTGGCACAAATAGTTACTTCGAACGTGAGGCAAGTTGCAATAAAGACGTTCAGTGTGAGGTCTAGTGAATGTCATACCAGGTAAGCGATAATCTATTCTACGTAAGTACATTTGAGATAGGGTTGGTTAAAGGGTTAAAGGGTTTAACGAGCGTTAACCACTCCTGGTCATCTGCCCGAAGCCCTAAGGCCCTATGTCTGCAACACCCGGAATGGATTCTCAGGAGGTCAGGGTGGATAGGGTTGGTTTCGCCCCTTTCAACAAAGGTTAATGCCCGAAAACCACAGGCCACTCAGAAACAATGCACAAGGGTGCGCAGTGATGGCGGTCTATTATTTGCGAATGGCCCAAGGTTGAGGGATTTAACCGACTGAATATCTCGCTCGCGATAACAATTGATAAACAAATACCTTGGCAATATCATTGGCCGTCTATTGTCATTGCCGTTCCAAACGGTCTATTGTAAAACATCTCTTAAAAATTTTACAATTTATACAATTTTTTTCTTTGTGTAGTTATTAAATTAGTTTACCACTTTAGATGGAGTGAGTGGCTCCCAGGCCGAGTAAACTCCTGTAGAATTAAATAAATAATAATAAATACAGTTTTAATCAAAATTGTTTGAGGGGTTATTCGTCGTTTGGTTTTAATCACATGAACGAAGATCAGAATCGAGCAACAATGCATAATCAATGTCTGCTTACACGACGTCCCAAAATTTTTACTATTCAATTCTCATTTCCAACAACAATGCTCTGGACACGAAACATGGTTAATAGAAGTCTGAAGGGGCTAGTCATTGAGTTTTCACTGCTGGAGGGGTGATGGGCCGGGTACTTAGGAATTGAGCAACAAGGTTTAGGCAATAAAAAGTTTGGTGAAAGGGATCGGTTGCGCAATAGCCAAGTGCCGCAATAGCTAACATGGATGTCAATATAGCTTCACTTTTGGATACTGATAGTGACGAAGATGTGCCAAAGATGTGCCAAAGATGACGAAGATGTGTTATGTATAAATACAAACAAAAAATCGAAAATCACTGTCAAATAGAGCAGTATAGCACTAGAGCTATAATGATATACCTTTAATGTTTCGTTGACACGTCAATGATATCAAAAGTGCTACATTCTAACATGGCTGTCAATACAGCTTCATTTTTGGATAGAGATAGTGACGAAGATGTGCCAATTTCTGTGTAGTGCATAAATACAAATAAAAATCTAAAAATCACTGTCAAATACAGCAGCTGCTTTACAGCTACAACGATATTAGTAAAGGCTCCTTTACTGTTAGGTTTGACCTCGGTCTCCCATGTTAAAGCCGAAATTTGGAAGCTTAAGTTCTCCGCCGTCGTTCAACATTTTCTACTAAGATTTAGTATATAAGTCTTGTGGGACTTGGGCAACACGTGTACCAACTTTGATTAATTTCCGAATTGTCACATTGGAGATCTGGACTTCAGCTGGAATCGTGAGTTTCATTTTTGTCTTATGTGGTGGTGGACTTTGGACATGTTTATACAATGGTCTCTACAGACTAAACCTTTTGTCGTAGAAAGCTGATTCTTAGCTCATTTGAAAGATCTATTACCGGAGATGTGCCCTTTATAGAAATATAAATTTCAATTGGTCGCTCCGTTCCGGAGTTACGGAGCCCTGAACGATCTATTTTATTGTTGTACATTGTTTTAAACATTGTTTCTATGCAACAATGGCAATTAGCAAATGCCAGACAGAAAGCGTAAGCAAATGCTAACAATGCTGGTGCGCCAACAATTTACCAGCGCGTGAAGCGGAAGCATTATCCTTATTACGAATCGATTTCACGTCATTTTCCCGTGTTAAAGCTAAAGTGTACGTTGCCCATCTGGCTTGTCGTCCTATATTACAAGTACGGACAAAGCCGCTGATAGACAGCTGTGGACAAACCAACTTCCAAAAGAAAGACTTCCACTGAATGAGCGAACGAAGCGACCAAAATTCAGTGCCTTTTGCAACAAATGGAGACAACCAGCTTCGTATGTCAAAGTATCACGAATTAGAAAACAAAAACGAGCTCGTTTGATGTTTAAGGTAAGGTTTGACTGATCCGAAGTCAAAACAGCAAAGGAACACAAATAAACTTTCCTGTAAGGTTTCACATACCTCAGTTTTCCTGTACTGTTTAGTCCACGTGAAACCTTACTGCTGTATATTCAACCATTAGACACGTAAATAAAATCAAAACCATATCCCAACTTTCAAAATTGTTGTAAGAATAATATAGTGTATAATATAGACTACACACTCTGCCAATTTCGGGGCTAAATTTTTCATAATCATTCTAGTCCGGTTGTCTCCTTTCCATTCATCCTATTGATACATATACACCAGTTTTCAAGATTTCATATTCAAGACTTCAGGGCTGGCATTTCATTTTTATTTTCAACGATATATCAAGGATTTCAAGGAGTCGCACGAACCCTGAATTAGTTAATCCGTAGGGCTGTACTAAGCACACTAAAAGTATGGTTTTTAGATTTTTCAGTGATGTCCTTTAGACAAGTAGAATGAACCAATCAGACATATCGTGTTCTAAAGTAAAAAAAACTGTAAAAGCAAGTGAATACAGCAGTAAGGTTTCACGTGGACTAAACAGTACAGGAACACTGCGGTATGCGAAACCTTACAGGAAAGTTTATTTGTGTTCCTTTGCTGTTTTGACTTCGGATCAGTTAAACCTTACCTTAAACATCAAACGAGCTCGTTTTTGTTTTCTAATTTCTTATTGTTTCGTTGATACTTCAATGATTTCAAAAGTGCGTGAAAATTAATAACTACGCATTGGTCCGCAGGTTGAAAAAAAGCATTGTTAGACCATTGTTTCTTCTGGGCTAATAACCTGAAAAGCGGGCATTAGTACTGTGAGGTTTGCCCTCAACCTCCCATGTTTGAAGTCGAAAATTAGCCGAAAATTCTCTGCTGCCTCTCAATACTTTCCACTTAAATTTAGTATATAAGTTTTATTGGACTTGGTGAACATGTGTCCAAACTTTTGTTAAGTTGCGATTTATCACATCATAGATCTGGGCTTGAGCTGGAATTGTGATTTTCCTTTTTGGCTTCTTCTTGTTCTTGTTGGCATGACACGTAGACTAAACAGTACAGCAACACTGTAGTATTTGAAACCTTACCAGGAAAATTATTTGTGTTCTTTTTGACTTTGGGTGAGTTACACCTTACCTTAAGCATCAAATGAGTTATTTTTCTTTTCTAATTAATTGTATGCCTTATTTGTGAGGTGCATGATGTGTGCTACCAAGTTCCTATAAATACTCTTGGGCTGGGTCTGCAGAATAGAGTCTACCAATCAGTCAGCAAACCAATTCTTATTATTTAAGTTCTATTAAACCAGTTAGCCTGGGTGTAGCCAACCCTGGTTGTAGACAATTTAGGTTGTGCATCGCAGAACTAGCACCCTACATGAATTACTTTAAAAAATTTAATGTTTCAGATAATAAACCCATTTAAAAACAAAAGGCCACTAGCGAGGGAATTATTCAGGAATTGGTTGCGCTTTGTTTTCAGTTAGAAATTAATACTCGGGATATTTCAGGTAAATCTAAAACGAGTAAAAACATAAAAATAAAAACTCGACGTTCACGAAGACTGGAAGTAGTCAAAAATATTTGAAAACAAAATTTTTGTCCTTGTCAAGTTGTCCATTATCAGAGAAATAACCTTATGTCAGTCACTTTACGGTTTCTCTCATAGGCCACTCAAAGGTTTTAAAATAGAAATTGCACTATGGTACTAGTTATTTTTTCTTTGGTCAATGTAATACAAAGGTTAAGAATACTGTGCCTGTTGGAAGGAAGGCTCTCGTACATAATAAGGTTTTTGTCGTCTCCGTAATTCTGTTGTGTACGCAAGTTCGGCTTTAGCAAGGTTTTCACACATCAGATCCGAACTATTGGACCTGAGTTTAAAACCTAAAACTTTATTGCTGTGAGGTTTAAACTTGCTAACTAGCAATTGTGACGCAACTTCATCTTCGACACACATTTTGTACCAATGGTCTGTTACTGTTCTTAACTCCGAAACTTCTCTTTTCATGCGTTCCCGTCCAAACCCATCAATTTTCTCTTCTAAACGACCAACAAAGTGATCGTAAAGAATTTGATCTGCAGCATTCCAACTCCGAAGACCTCGCACAACATCATCAGAGAGAACATCCTTGCGCAGATTTGCCAAACGAACATTATGTCGGAAAGTAACCATGTCTTCGATGTCCCAACATAATAACTCCCGGAGCAACACCAAAGACTCGTCCATGTGCTCCGCAACCATTACTAAATGAAATTGTGTATCCAACCGGTTCACAAACTGTGTAGCACGATTTGTATCATCAAACCATTCTTCCGGTAACCCTAAATCAAAAGACATCTGGTTGCGGCCGATGCGGCGGTAAAAGCGGCGATTGAGTAATGCCTTCATTGACCTATCAGTCTGTGCTATGTCGGCTAAGGTCATGTTATCATATTTGGAGTAGAGTTGATAATACGAGTAGAGGGACTCAAAAAGGTGCACTGGGTCTCGAACAATGGTGACAAATGTAGGTTCGCCTGGAAGCACTCGTCGAATTTCTCCATAATTAAAACGAGTATGATGGCACAATATATCATACGAGTAATTCTTTTTTAAACGTGGCACAAGGTGGCGTTGGAAGAGCTCTGGATGGCCAATGTAGTTTTTCACCCTAGGCAGTACAAGCATCAAGCGATGATTGTCAGCATAGCGCATGAAAATGTTTTGCACTGTTGTACCAGCTGTCTTGTGAGTCTTGAGGAAAACTACTGTGGTCTTGGGCACACATTGGTCTGTCCATATAAAGCTTAGTGGATCCTTCAATGGCAGGCTGAAACACAAATACAAAAATAAGAAAACTTAATAATTTGTCAGTGAGACATTGCATTTTAACCTATCACAAGCATTAAAGCTAGCATTCTTATGGCCAGGTTGTGTCAAGAATCTAAAGCACTACCGGCTTCAACAGTCTCTCAAGCGCTTTTCATCTCACTATGGCTAGTTAAAAGTGAGTTTTGGTTTAGTTTGGTTCCTAAAAAGGTTTGACTCACAAAACCTTAGCAATCAAACCTTTTTGGGGATATCATTTCTCAGCCTGTATCATTTTCGTTGACTTAGTTAATGCCTGTTGCTTTGATACAACTGAAATCCAACGAATCACATAAATGATGGCGAATGAAAAGAAGCTTTTGATTTTTAACACGATGATAAATTCCTTTAGAATTCCATTAAAAAAGACCCACAGAATGACAGGGTACGATAAGTAAAACTTGAAAGATCGCTCACGATTGCAGTACTACAAACATACTTTTAGATAGTCTGTGTAATGCGACAAAGCTAGGAAGTTGAAGAATTTCTTAAGTGATTGATAATAAATTGAGCATTATGCGCCCAGCTATGCGACCCAACTCTGCGGAATAGGCTACACTGTTTTACACTGATATTCACTGATATCTTCTGGCTACGTTTCACAGTTGGCGTTTACAAAAAATACTTACGTATATCACACGGCAAAGTTTAGACATTCAGGATCTAGATTATTGAATAATGTCGATCAGTGTCGGATTGGCCTGCCTGGAAAGCCGGGGATCCCCAGGGAGACCCTCAACTACCAGAGGACCTCGTTACATAAAAAGAAAAACCAATTTTTGGAAAAATTTGAAATGAAATCGTAAGAAAATTGCTAATTTAATATCAATTAGCTCTCACCCATAAAGAACCAGCGGTTCCCAACCTTTTCTGTAGCATTCCTTCCCACTGGGACTAGTATGCAATAACAATATTTTTTACATATACGATAAGGCAGCGTTGCTAGATGGGTAGAAAAATGCCTTTCGAATTTTGGCCAAAATATCTGCACATATATAAAAACCATAATTTCGCCATCCTCATACAGTTTAACTTCTTTTGGAATACAAAGCCAAATAAAATGTTCAATATTGATTTTTATAATATGCTGAGGGAGTGCTTCGCGCCTCCCCTGCACTGGCTTAGCACCTCCCTAAGGAAGCCCGCCTCCCCGGTTAGGAAACGTGGCTCTAGACACACTATTTCGTCCTTGTTTGGGCTCGTCAGTAGAGAATACCTTAGGGGAGTTTTAAAAGTCAGCGGCTTGCGAGTCACTTGGCAGCGGCGAACACTTTCCCATTGAAATAACTAACGGGCAAGTGTTTCCACTGACAAGCGACTTGCAAGCCGCTGACTTTTAAAACTCCCCTCTTGTGGATGAGAGCAGGGATACACTTGCTGGACAAATGATACGAGCGAAATGAAAACGATTACGCTCTTGACGAGCCTAAACAAGGGTAAAACAGTCTGTCTAGAGATAATTGTAGGTGAGAGCTAATTGACATTAAATTATCAATTGGTAAAAATAGGTCTTGGCCCCGGCGTGTGGCGAGCGTGTGGCGCTTTTCCCCTCCACACCCACAAGACGGCCATAGGCCCCTGCAGTACATTCCTGGGGAGGACCGAACCCACCCAATCCGTGATGTCAATGCCCCAACAAGATAAATGGGATTTCCGATGTGTTCACTTAAACTTAGCGCGTTTATTCCAACTATCAATAGCTGAATTCCCATTCGCACAGCTAACAAACATTGTTTGGGGCAAATTCCAAATGCGTTTTGTTGTTTTATGCATAAAAGAAGATACCGTCAATTGCATATTAACATCCCTGGCAAGGCTACGGCCAGTCCCCCTAAAATATTTTAAGGTCAGAAATTGTGAAATGACGTAGTTACAGCTTCCAATCTCCCCGGAGGAACTGTAATAAGTTATTTCAAGATTTCTTATCTTAAAGCATTTTAGATCGTAATTTTTCTGCTAGAAACTGGCTAAAAGCAATATACATTAAAGGGAATCAATGTTTCATCCCCTTAAATCGTAGACCAAAATTTCTGCACCAAAAGTAACTAAAAGCTTCACACATAAAGCAAACTAAATAAACTAATAAAATAAATTTCTGAACAAATGAGAAAAAAGGCATTGTGTTAATGCTAGACAACCCAGATCACACCAGTGAATTGTCGTATAAACGCCTATTTTAAACGCCTTTATTTCAGATTCGAATTATAACTTTGTTACGGCCCATCCACTTTTTTTATCGAGTGAATCAATATGAACGGCCCATGGGCGTTTAATAGATGATTAATGGTAATATTCACAAAATAGCAATCACATATTTTATAAACTTTCGTTCTGACCTGGGAACAGAATTTAACATCTTACTTATTTCGTGGCAAGTAATAAATGGTGCACTTGTGTAGAGGACAATAGAGCGTCACATATTTACACATTAATATTTGTTGATATTTTCAACTCGTTAGAGAAAGTCAGCACAATTCTGTTTTTACGTGAGATTACGGGGAAAAAGAGGAAGAAAAGAACGCTTTGGTATAGCAACTTTTTTACTCCGAGGCTGAGTTTCTACCCACTTGGACTATGCTTTGTTGGTCGTGGTAATAAAACCACCACACTGTAAGCAATTTTATGTGAAAACTGTGCACTTTGGTTTATTTTAGTGTATACTGTTCGTCCGTTCGTGTTTGGGGCCAAGGTTTCCCTCTCGGCATGCCACCATGAAATTGGAACAGTATTTGGGGGGGGGGGCAACATGCACATTAAAACATGATATGCCTGACAAACACCAGAACCCCATAAGTGCAGAAACAACACAATTTTTTTTAATTTTCGGCCAATTCCATTGGGCTTGTTCAAAAGTCATGAAAATAAGGACTCGATTGAGGCCCTTGCTTTCATCAGGGTTTTACCATGAACAAGGCCAGAATGGAATTGACTGCAAATTAAAATATTGTGTCGTGTATGCCACTTGCGTGGTTCTGGTGTTTGTCAGAGATACCACTTTTTACTCACCCGTCCCGACATGCAAACTAATTCTTCAACACTGGGACTAACTTTTCAAGTTTTGCACTTCAAATAAATTCAGTTTTGTTTCCTTTCTCATGGTTCGATCTTTCTAAAGCTATGAATTTGTCTGATGTGTGAAGAGCGTAATTTTGTACTTTTGTTGCCAATTGCTCCCTGTGAATGACGCACACGTGTACGGCAACCAAAACCATCCAACGAAAATGCAGGGTGAGGAAAGTTGGTTTACGGACAATTACCCACAAAACTACTAGGGCAGATGGATGTTGGCAAGTTGATAGGAACTGTAATGATTAAGATTTGCTTAAAACTCGGTTTTGAAGTCAACAACGTGGGGCAGGTGGAGGAGTTCTGATACGCATATAGTCTTGAAGCAAGGATTGGAGGAGAAGAATCAAATTTTGCTTTCCAAAAATAGTGAAGAAATTTAGTAGAATATGTGATTATATCGAATGTATAACTGTTTTGGTAGTATAGGTTTCCTCCATTATGCCAGAAATGCAAGTGATGATGGCCTAGTACTAAAAGTTAAAAAAAACTTTACATCTTTTACTCACCTCAATATAGCAGCAAGTAGTTTACCATGAATTACATGTTTTTAACTCAGTGCTTTGTGGAAAACAGCAAAGGAGCTGCTCATCCTATGATGGCGTCAGGATAGATTTGCTGTGCCCGGACAGCTTCCCTTATCATGCTGGAATGGAGTCCATGCCTGATTTTGGGGTGGAAAATCCATTAATTGTGAAGCACGTCTCTGAGGAACCTGGCTTGAATGCGCCATGTCCTCTCTCTGCTTCGAATGTATCTGACCAGTCAGCAAGTAGCGCTCGCTGCGAGGCGGGAGAAGGCAAGCTTGTGCCAACGGCCGACAACCTTGTCACCGTGACTCTGCTGCTTGCCTGTTTGTTGTGTCTCCACGGTAACTTGTGATTGGCAATATCCTATTCATTTTAAATTTTTAGATCCATTCTATACCGCAAATCCTCTATTTGTAGCCCGGGTAACTGGTTAAAAATCAAGCCATTCTGACCTGGCTACAATCAAAGACCGGCTACAATTACCGGCTACCATAAAATTTAGAAAGGAAATTTACATTATCAATATTAAAAATGGCAAATAATATCACATGAATGCTTATACGAAGATGCTCTTTAATAGAATTTTTTTCAAATCAAGCCATTTCGACTCGGCTACAATTGGAGACCGGCTACACCTATAGACCGGCTATTACTAATTCATGATTGGGGAAAACAACCGGCTACAATTAGAATCCGGCTACAATTGAGGACCTGGCCACAAATGGACGATTTACGGTAACTTATTTGTGGATTTAAGTTCGTAAATCAATAAAATTGGGTTTTAGGTTTGGGGATTTTGACTCCTAACTAAATCAATTATCCATACATCATGAACACAACAATTGCAATCCATTAGACATGAAAATTTATCAGAAATTAATGTAACCTACAATTAAAAACTTGCAACATCAAACGGCACCTAACTGCACAGATGCCATTTCTTCTAATTAATGACTGAAGACTGGTGACACACAAATTCAGCCAAAATTTCAACCTTAAGAGTCTTTTGGTTTTTTTTTGGCAGTATGAGAATGGCTTAATAGCAAGACAAAGCCTCAGCTATTAAAGCCGAGATTTTTAAATTTTTTGTTGGCTTCTCAATGTTGCCTAGGGTCAGGATCCTGTGAATATTGCAATATTATGAGCGTACGAATAAGTACAGTTAAGGGGGGGGAAAAGAACTGAAAAGGAAGTACAACACTTAGTCGTTACTGACAATTTCCGGTATGTATTACTATGACATACAGAATCTACAGCTGCAGTGTACTACCTTCTCCAGACTCAAAACAAGGATGTGCACAACGACTCTTCAGATCATGCATAGATTTTTTTAATTTTGTGCTATCACTTCCACTGGTCGGCGCTTTGTGGCGATGGTGCTGTCCTCTTTTTGCTCTGTGTGAGATGGCCTCAGCAGAGCTTTTTATCTTTAGGGGGACAGATGGCCGAGCCTCGTGCTTACATCAATTGTGTCATGTCAAAGATCCTGGAATTTTCCACTTGGATTTCTTCGGTAAATTATCCCTCTCATCATCTGCGTGTGATGATTATGAAGTCATCCTCATCTGAAGGTGACGACAGGCTGTGCGGTCACCACTAGGAGATGGCGGCCTGCACCCTGTTTCAAAAGGGAGAGCCACATCAGCAACAGCATCTTGTGGAAAGGTGTGAGGTGAGTTCTGGAGTTATGTTTTTCACCATCTCGTGATCGGTAGACTTTTTTTGGATGTTCATAAGTAAGATTTTTGTGCTTTTGTAGTGTTGTATAGCAATACTATTCAAAGCTCAGATAAATAGCATTAGCTAGCGATGTTATCCAGCCTCGCTGCTGGTGTTTGATGTGCATTTTCCCAATCGCTGTTATGTTTCGATCTTATCTGGTGGAGTGCGACTTCCTTCTTATTGTCTCGCTTGGTAATTGCTTGCTAGTGTTCTTGCACTTGCTGGCAAATTCCTCTTTTGGTTTCCCCGATGTAGACTGCAGCAGTTATAAAAGAAGCAGGGTACCACATATACTGTAGCTTTGGTTTGAGGGGATTTCAGGTTGTGTTTTGCAGGTAAAGAGGGTTCTGGCTTGAGTTGTAGAGTCTCCTTGGTATGGAGTGCTGGGGTGAGTGGGTTTCATTTTCGAATGGGTGTGGTATCAGTGTCAAAGAGCACTGGAATTAGGTTGGGGAAGAGGTTGGTTTTTGGTGCATTTAGTTTATTCTGGTTATTCTTGGTTGTCAGTCAGAGCGATTTTTGGCCTGAGGATGGGTTTGATCTTGGGAGGGTTTCTTAAGAAAGAACTAATTCCACTATTTGTAAGGGTTCTCCTGACTACTTCACTTTGTTCGGGGATGTAGATGATTAAATCCACCGAGGATTCAGGTTGCAGGCGTTGGTTCGTAAGAACTCGCCACTGTCGGGTTGGATGATGGCTTGATTAACCAACCTCGCCGGATAACCTAGGAGCAAGATTTTCTGTTTGGTCAGTTAGAAGGGCTTCTTGGTGACTTCTTAAGTGGTTGAACAGTATTTGACTCGAATTATTTAATTCCTGAGAATAGAGTTAAGTTGGCTCCTTGGGTGCCCCGAGAAGGAGAGGATCACCCATAAATGACATAAGGCTTGGTGGGGGGTCTATGTAGTGCTACGAATTGTTACAAAGGAATGGGGGGGAGGGTAAAATGTTTGTTACGTAAGAAACTGCTAATGAACTTAAATAAAACAACGAAAGCAGCAAAACAGACAGTTTTCTTTCAGTTTATTCACATCTTTTATTTATTGGTTAAAATGAAAAATATTTTTTTTAATTATTAATGGAAAGTAGAATTGGTTCGAAGTATGTGGCTCTTTTACCCTTTTACTTCCTTGTGATAGGAATGGTACATACACTAGTCATCCAAGCATGCTTTATTTGATGCAGGAAGTGGTTACACAATATTTGAGAGGGGGGAAGGGCGAGGTAAGGAAACCCTTCTTACCTCTTAAACAGGGTATCATTCCCTATAAGTAAGTCACCTTTGGCTAACCCGTATGCACAGCAGTTACTTTTAAACCAATGTTTGCGCTCGTTAGAGTAAGACATGTCTGTTCATAAGAACCGAGTGCTGTTACAATACTCTGTATTTCCAACAAAAGTTTGCAGAGGAAAAAACGGGGGGGGGGGGGAGGGCATGTCAAGTGCTACATTTGCTACAAGGAGGAGGGGAGGAGGAAAAAATAAATGAACCGTAATTTAAGGATGCTCTCCGAGTATTACAGTTTGTTTGGAGACTAACATGGCAAGAAATGAAACTTTATCCTCTGTGTCAGTCTCAACCGTTAATTTGAGATTTTGGCCCCATGCGTTTAGGGTTCGAAGGGTGTTGTTGACATTTTCAGTTTTCGTGGTGGTGAACATGTCGTCCGTATACTGATTCTTCAAACCAAAGCAGCAGTGTAGAGCAGTACCTTGCTGCGCTTGTTGTCGAGTCTACATCGGAGAAACCAAAAGATCAATTTGCTGGCGAGTGCAAGAACATCAGCACTCAGTTAACAAGCGAGACAAATGAAATGGAGTAGCACTCAGCCAGACAAGATTGAAACATAACATCGACTGGGAAATGCAAATCAAACACCAGCGCCGCGACACACCTCTAAGCATTGGAGAGCGCTGCTATACAACACTTCAAAGATAAACCCATCCCACTTACGAACATCCAAGAGCCTGCCTATATGAAGAGATCTTGAAAATCATAACCCCCGGAACTCACCTCGCACGTACCACAAGATGGAAAGCTCTGCTGAGGCCATCTCCCACAGAGTAAAAACAGAGCAGAGCCATCGCCCAAGTCCGGTTGATGCGTTACGTCAGCTACTACAGCCGTGCCTTTTTTCAGCCATCAGAAAAGCTGATATTGCACATTGCAACCTGATTATCCTGTTTTTCTGTTCATGAATAAAATTCAAATAAATATTAGCACAATTCTTTATTTTTTAGTAAGGTGTGAAACTTAATAAATTTCTGCACTTTCTGATTCAAATGAAAAGATTGTTAAGACAATACGTTGCGGAAATAAACTAACTCTGAACACTTCCGGTTTCAGTGAAATGCAAATTCGAATCACCATTTAGAAGCAAGCTCCTCCGACCCGTCATTTCAAAATCAGAAATCAGTGTTGCCAGATCCACATATAAGTCTGTATTCACGAATTTTTCAGACAAAGAGATTTTTTACTCATAATTTGTGACTGTCAATGGGATTTTTTTTATTTTTCGTCCGCAGCCTCCATTTTAACTTGCATGTGGCCGCAGAAACCGTAAAGAGCTCTAGCTATACAAGAAAATGGTTCTGTCATACACAGCGCTAAAGCGCTTCATAGAAGTGAAACACGTGGTGTTGTATACAGATCAGTGGTAAAACTCTTTTTTTTTTATAACTGCATCACAAAAGAAATTAACCTTACGAGGAAGGCAAAATTCTCATTTTTACATACCTACAGATTCTTTTTCGAAATTGTCCAGACATTTTTTTTCTCCATCTGGCAACACGGTTAAAAATGGCTTTTCTGTTTTTAAATTAATATTTTGTATGTCCCATACTTGTTCGTATCCGTACCCCACTTCATTTTAGCTTCCACCGGCCCTGCTATCACCACAAAGTGCCACCAAGAGAAAGTGACAACACGAAATAAAACAAAGACTATTGCAGGAATTGAAGAGCCGTTGTGCCCTCTCTTATGAGAGTCTAAAGAAGATAGTAGATTGTAGCTGTGAATACTGTACACTACAATAATCCAAACCGAAAATAGTCAGTAACAAGTGTTGCAATTCTTTTTCAATTGGTTAAAGCGTACGTTTTCATACAATACTGTATTGTTGATAGAAGACGACCTGGTTGCTTCTTTCATGTTTGTATCTTGCGATGCTTCAAAGTTTTAAAATAAATTAATTAATAGTCCAGTATAGTTTTTTCCTATTATAAATTGTGTGTATCTGCCTACCTGTGTTTTTGTTCGTTTGTCAGCATGCGTGTTTTTCGGCCTATCCTGCTGTTTTTCTGCAGAGTACGGGGATGTGAATCGTTGTGAATAAAGCTACAACATGCATAAGTTTTGAATAAAGTTTAAAAATGTATAAGTAAAGGAAGTATTTGAAACATATATTGCATCACGGACAGTTAAAGCGATGCTTATCTTCGAAAACACATAAACTACATAACCGCAATCAAGTTTGTTTTTCTATGCAAAATAACTCCTGTATGTGTAGCTACCAAAAAAAAAAGCATATAAGACCATATTATTTCTTTCCCGTGGCATCAGTGAAACTCTATTTGAATGAACTCTACTTTATTACCGCGCATGAAATAAACGGAAGTCTTCAGCAAAAGCCTCCCAAGTAAAGGCCATCCGCATCAGTTCCCCTTCTGCAATGCTCAGAAAAATCTACGCAATTAGGAACACGTCAGGGTGTCATCTGTTGACAGTGTCTCAAAGTGCTCATCAATAAAATTCGCCACTTGTATCAAGAAGACACCACCTACTTTAAGTCCCCTGCCACTTGATTTTAGATGAAATTTTTGGCGTTTATAATATGGCCTTGATTTTCGGAGGCTTTGGTCAGTTCACGACATACATGTTATAGTATTACAAGGAGGATATGAAAAACAAGAAGTGAAGAAATCTTGACTGCTTCTATGTACTCTTGACCAAAATCACGAGCTTCACTCGCTTCTTTAATCTGTAGCAAATACACTTAACAATTTTACCATTACCGAGACACTAACATACGTCGGTGGCTTCTCCGATCTATATGCCTCCACCGATTTGCCGACAGAGCTATTATCACATGAAAATCAATTCTTTTTGTTTTTAATTCCTTTATAACGTCGATGGATTTTGTCAGTTGTTAGTTAAGAAAAATGCATAAGAAATTAATAAAAGCTGAAATTAATGGTGTGGGAGTTGGCAAACAGTTAAATTTTTTTGGCTATCATAGAAGAAGGAAGCATCACAGAAGATATACACATATCCTGTCACCCAGCACTCGTCCCTCCCGCCCTCAAAGCAACCAGCAATCTCAATGCACCACGCCCCAGGAAGGGAGGCTGAACGTAGAGTGGGACCCTAAAATCGACCAAGGCAAGACCCCACAAGTAGTGAGGCCCCTAAATCAGGTGACTGCAAGGCCCTACAGGTCTGCTGGTCCAGGGAGCAGATATCCATTAACACCAATGAGGGGGGATCACTAGACCCCCTGGCAACCGCACGCAGACAGAGCAACCAGCAACTGATAACCCCAGGTGTGCGCCGGGAGCTTACCCACCTCAATCAGCAAGGCCAGAAAGGGGTCAAAGGCAAACACCCAGTCACAACACACAGACACTCGGTGAGCACGGTTTGCACACCCTGAGTCACACACTTGGGACATGCAAGCAACGGTTCAACAATCAACCTCATATAAACCCGGTAGAATGTTGTAACTGCAGACCGATGAGACACAAGACAATTGGTGGGTAGGGTTTTGAGTACCCAAAGCCTGGAACAAACACACTCCTTGATGGCACCAGTCTCTTTCATGCACAACAGAGGCGGGTTACAATGGTGGACCCCACAACAAGTGATGCAACAATTGGCTGCCCCCTGGTAAAGACCATCAGCTCAGCCATACACGAGAAGATGGAAAGTCCCCTTAAACCCAGGAGAAGCTCCCCCATTGCCCCAACAACCTCTATGGAGAAGAGGATAGCCACATCACCGCCTGCCAATGACTCTACGATATCGTCTGCATATGCAATGACGTTCGCATGTAAACTCAGTTCCTTTAAAACATCATTAATAGCTACAGCAAAAGCTTCCGGCCAGTGTACTTCACACCAGACCAGAATCCGCCTACTCTGAAAGCATACTGTCTTACATCGAGAAGGGTGAGGAGTGCCTTAGCCAGACGTACATTGACCGCAAGCACACGTAAAGATGCCTCAACCCAAACAACGTCAACTATATCGTACACTGCACGGATTACCAAAAAAATAGCGACCACTACGCTGCCCCTAGCCCAAGCCTTGCGAATCCCAGACTCCAGGTACAGAATCGTGTACTGCGTCCCTCTGTGTTTTTAAACCCAAACTGAGTCCTATAGAGCCCCCCCCCCCATGCCAAGATACATTTGTACAGAAACAAAACAAAAGGGCAAAAGGCCAGTAACTGGTAACCAAAGAACGATTCTTTCCTCTCCCAAGAACAGGAGTCAGGACCGACAAGAGGCATGCTGGCGGAATCGGGGCCCCTTAAACCTTTCCCGGAAAAAACACCAGGGCAACCAGAGTATCCACACCCAGCATCATCAATTGACGATGCGAGATCATGTCAACTCTCGTGGCCCCCATCTATGCAGCATAATATAAGCAAGCACCGCATCCAGCTATGATAAGGACAAAGTCAAACCAGACTCTGCTGATCCCTGCCAAATTTGTTGCAGAGGGGGGAACCTTGGGTGACCAACACACCAGGGAAAAATTGGTGTTGAGTACCTCAGCCATACGCATTCCCTTCAGAACCACACCCTCAGAACCGAAAATACACGAAATAAAAGACCTAGCATTCATTAAGTTCTTATGTACCTATGAAGTAATGGGGTAACAAAAATAGCATGAATGGAGTTAGTCAGTTAAAAAGAATACCTAGATTTGGGGCCGTTAATGGCACTTATTGTTGATAAAATAGTCTGTAAGGTTTCCTGTACCATTACCATCTACAACCATAATAATTCGATAAAACATAATAATGAATAACTAACGAAATGCTACAAATAATGGTCTACAATATTTGAAGGCCCATAACTGACAACAGGTCTTTCACTATTTACCCCATTATTCATTGAGATGCTCAATTTCTATTAGTTTGTTGATGTTACGTGTTAGTAATGATTTTAAAATTAAGTTGAACCAGAATATAATAAAGTGTTCCGTTAGGAACTAGGAGTGCTAGACAGTGTTAATGCTCTGTCCAGCATTTTAACGGTTTAAAGCATCCGACATTGCGAATTTTTTTAACCTACAAAATGCATCCAGATTATAAGGAATTTTACAAAAGTGTACTTTTCACGTGATGGTAGCCAAACAGTTACAAATAGTTGCAGATAGCACACAGTTTACAAGGGTGTGCTTTTCATGTGATGAAACTTGGTCAGACCATTGATGTAAAAATCTAGGAATTTTACAAAGGTGATGTGATTTTCATGTGATGATAGCTTACTTGGACAAACCGTTGGTGTACAAATGTACAGATTTTACAAAGGTGTGTATTTCATGTGATGTAGCTTACTGGGCCAACCCGTAGGTGTAAAAATATAGAAATTTTACAAAGATGTGCTTTTAATGTGATGATAGCTTACGTGGCCAAACAGTTGGTGTACAAATCTAGGAATTTTACGAAGATATGCTTTTCACGTGACGATAGCTTACTTGGCCAAACCGTCAGTGAAAAAGCCTGGTTCGAATTCTCGGAAATGGTAAAAAAAAATTTGCTAGTTGCCGGTTCGAAAATATACACTACCTGTAATTTTTATTGCATTCAGCTCCTGAATACTTGTTACCCTGGAGGAATCAAAACTCTTTAAATACGTCCAGCTCAGTCACCCACCTGCGCATGCGCGGCCAGGCATGTGCAGGCCCTCTATAAATAGTGATATGGCGTTAGCCAGCCATCTCTTTTCCTCCACGTCTTCCGGTCGTCGTGACGCCATTGTTACCCTCGCTCAAAAAACCTTTCACCGAAAGCCTCAAGTCTTACCACTGCCACCGTGCCTCACTGTCTTCTGCTGTTGTTCACCGCAGTTCCTTCTTGCCTGTCTGAAGTCTTCGTCGAACCTTCATTGAACCCCATTTGGATCTTCTTACGCTGTGCTTGTGTTCTCGTCCAATCACCGTACGGGTTACAGCGAACCTAATTCATTAACCCGTCACAGAAAGGTCTTCTTTCATCAACATGTGCTGGCACTGACAGCTCAGCTCTCATTGTTGTAAGGCCATCACCGAAAGGAAGCTTTCACCAAAAACAACCTTTCACCGAAAGCACTACCTTCCTCCAAGCCTTCACCGAAAGCACAGCCATCACCACATGGAAGCTTTCACTGAAAACAAGCCTTCACCGAATGCACTACCTCCCTCGAAGCCTTTCACCGAAAGGACAGCCATCACCGAAAGCAAGCCTTCACCGAATAGACTACCTCCCTCGAAGCCTTTCACCGAATGCACATCCATAACCGAAAGGAAGCTTTCACCGAAAGCACAAGAGGAAGAAGCCTTTACTGAACGACCTTCACCACATCCTTTCACCAATTACATAAGAGTTCGCCGAAAGCTTAGGATGAAAAACCCTTCACCGAAAGCTCCTCGATTTCCTTTCACCGAAAGCATTTGACGTCCTTTCACCGAAAGCATCCAACTTCCTTTCACCGGATGCATTCTCACTTCCTTTCACCGAAAGCATCCATCTTCCTTTCAGTGAAAGCATTCCCTATTCCTTTCACCGAAAGCATCAGTCTTCCTTTCACCAAAAGCATTGAACTCTGCGGCTCAACGGACCCTTTCACCTCCGAGCCCTCCAAGAATCCAAGGATCTCGTCTCATCGCCTTCGACGTTTCCAATAACTTCTTAAGCCTCATTAACTCTATCTAGCCCACACGGATTTTCCTGGCTTCCCATCTTGACCTGCTCTATGCCGTTGATGCAATCATACTCCTCCCCTCCCTCCGAAGAAAAAAAGTGGACCTTCCAAGGGATTCAAATTCGAACCACGAGAACGTCTCAACTGACAACACCGAAGTTTTTCTAAAAATGGCCTTCTTCGGTGCCTTCCCTGTCTGCCTTCATCGAATGCCCAGGCACCGAACCTTTCACCGAGAGCACAAACGTTCGCCGATAGCTCAAGTGGAATAACCCTTCGCCGACAGCATCCACATCCTCTCGCAGTGGACCAGACCTAAGCATCGTAATTCGTCGCTTGGACTTTTGAAGCAACACCCAACTTCTGCACCCTTCACTCAACAACCAGTCGAAAGCGGCTAACGTTCGTCGAAAGCTCTGCGTTCGCAGAAATCCTACGCTCATCAAATACCAAACGTTCATCGCTCGCAACACTCTCCGAAAGCCTACCCCACGCCGAACTTGCTATAAACGAAGACCTCTCACCGATGTCTCTATGATCAACCTTTTCCAATAAACTTTGGTCCTTTTTGGGAATCAACACTGACGAGGGAATGACTACCACATGCCCACAAGCCGCTACTCGTCGTAAGCCAACACTCGTTGGCAGCCAAGCACTCAGCGAATGCCCTATGCTCGTCAACAACCTGACGCTAGCCGAATGCTCCAGGTTCGTCAGCCGCCCCATGTTAATCGATAAACACACGCTTTCCAACTACCCAAAGTTCGCCAAACGCCTTTCAACTCTTGTTAAGAAGTTCATCATTTAAAGACCTCTCATCTATGTCCCTCATCTTGAAGCAGACAATGCTACATGTCTGCGCTGCCACATCAATCTGGCCTACAACTCCTCTCTTCACAGGTCCCTGATTCTGACCTTCTGGCTGCGAACCTCGCCTCCAGAAGTCCTCATCGAACTAAATCTCTCTGATTCCATTTCATACGGTCTCCCACCTCAACATCTTTCCATGTACTGTCATCTTCAACAACAGCACGTTAGCTGATCGCCACTTTCATGCATAACCATGAACTGATTCCTATGGAAAACTCAAACCTCTCGTCTCCATTCACTTCTCACCATCTCGTCCAGCACTTCACAGCAATGTACCACGCTACACCCTCCACACTCTGTCACTGCTCCACCAACTCCTGGAGTGACTGCTGACACCCCACATCACGGAACAACTGGCCATCCATCCAGGGATTTCGCCCAAAGCCACGTTCTCCAATCCTCACGCCCTCTTTAACCCGTCATGGACCCATCTCACCACTCATTCTAACCCACCTGACCATCATTCGTCATGAGCTGCTCACAATCCTTCGTCAACTTACGGGCAACCTTTTACGGGTCATGCACCCCCTTCTGCAACCACTTGGGCCAAATACTGTTCCTTTTACATCTGTACCATCTACGGAACATCCAACTCCTCATTTGACATTGAATCTGAAGTCCGAACCTGGAAACATGTCATACTGCACTCCACTCGACAATTACCACCCCGCTCCAGACTGGACTAACCCACACTAACATGCACTGCTCTGCCTTCAAACCCACGAACCCATCCGATGACCTTCATCCGGAACATTCTCTCTGCAATTTGCAACCCTCCTGCTCAAACTTATAGAACTGTGCTTCTGTTCTCATTCTCTAAACACATCTCCCTTTCACACCGGACCGAACTCTGCTACAACGGAAAACCCTTAACCTTCTCGGAAAACCATGGACAGCACTCGAAACCCTTCAACCACTCCAGGCTACACGAAATTTGACTTCTCAGAAATCCATCCTCATCCTCAAGATGGAACCAAATCAAGGACCGAACACCAAGTCAGGCACCACCTAAAAAAAACTTTGACTACACCCCCCCCCCCACCCCTTTACGTCCTAAGCCTACGCTGGAATCTTGAAACTCGCCCAACTTCTTCACCTTGGCAAAGGAAAGTTCCCTCCCCACTCCGACGGCCTTGCGCATTGAAGTCGGTCGTGGTCTGAGAATGTTGCGCCTGCAACAAATCCACCTCAACTCAGTCACTGGGGACCCAGCTCACTCCCTTGGGAACTCGCCATGACGGTGCCCGCCACCTATATTGACGAGGTCAACTGAATGCAATAAAAATTACAGGTAGGGTATATTTTCGAAATGGCAACTAGAAAGCGCAATTTTACCTGGCAAGGACGTCAAAATTGGTTTCTATTGCCTGAAAGAAAATATACACTGTAATTACCCACTCAACCTCCCCTCTCGAGTCACCATCATGGCTGACATATCGTGAGGAGAAGTAGATGGCTGGCTAACGTCGTAACACCATTTATGGAGGGCATGCACGTACCTGGCCGCGCATGTGCAGGTGGGTGACTGAGCTGGGCGTATCTAGAGAGTTTTGATTCCTCCAGGGTAACAAGCACTCAGGAGCTGAATGCAATAAAAATTACAGGCAGTGTATATTTTCTTTCAGGTAATGGAAAACCAGTTTTGACCTCCTTGCCAGATAAAATTGGACTTTTTAATATTAGCTGCAGATTAAAGGGGCGAGCGAAGCTTCTTTGGTTAAACGCTAGAGTGTATGGACCGGAGGTTTTCACTTCTGAGTTAGTATCTCCTTTATCATTGGTTCTGCTTTATGCATAGATTTACAAAAAAAAAGTAATTGTGTTACCATCCTTTTCAACTGTTAACGCCTTTAACGTGTCACCACAAACTATGTGAAATTGAGCATGAATGCAATTCCAATGCCCATATCTTCGTGATTGGACAGGGGAAGGCATTGGTACAGGTACGGACTTAAACAATCCCTTTTAAGGTCAGTTTTTAGGGTTGGACCAACCCTAAACAACAGATTTACAATCCCGTTTTATTGTAAACGTCGAATTTAAAACTATTTTGAGCTAAAGGCAAAATATTTAATTACACATGTGCTGTTAAATTGCCTAAAACAGTTTGTTTCTTGTGTAAATTTACTCACCGTACTACCTGGTACACTCCAAAAAGGAAAGTGAGTAGACACAGGACCAATAACAATTTCTGCTTGCGGAACGAACGGCAGACGACGCCGGAGGTGCTAACGTACTGTAAAACAGAGTAAAAAAAAAATTGTATTAACACAAAAAAAGTTACGCAAATAAACTGTGCATACCTATACTACTCATAATTCGTACCAACACAAATACCGCAGTGTGGTAGTTATACCACCCCTGGCGAACTGTGTCGGATTTATCACCCGATGGGCGATATCCAGCACATGGCCAATCAACGAAAACTAGGTCAAGATATCATTGCAGCAGAAGGCCGAACCGCTATAGTTCGAGTGGATTGGCCAAATAAAGGATATTGCCCATCGGCCCATGAATTTGTTACAATTCGTCCCAGGTGGTATAACTAATTCATCGCACTGCCCCTAACTTTCGATATGAAAAACAAAATTGTTGGAGTAAATGAAAAGTAAGCCTTCATTGATGTGTTGTTTAGGCAAACATTGTTTCGTCACGTTTGCCTAATTTAGTATTGATGCAGTCAGGCCGATACCATTCGAGCGCGGGGGGGGGGGGAGGGAGCCGTTTCATGTTTTGAGGGTGCAATTTTCTTTCAAATAAGAGGTGTAGGTGAAACGCGCTTTATTTAATTCAACGGACTGATGTCTAGTATGGTGTTGGACATTACAAAA
The DNA here is from genome assembly GCA_023313725.1 of Lithobius niger. Lineage (NCBI taxonomy): Eukaryota > Metazoa > Arthropoda > Chilopoda > Lithobiomorpha > Lithobiidae > Lithobius > Lithobius niger. The sequence goes on along the minus strand of JAHWFP010001803.1, from coordinate 60,989 downwards.
ACTTCACCATGAAAAATTACGTTGTTCACCACACAGTCACGTCATGCGACATCACCCCACTTTATTGTGCATGGCATATAGTATAGTAGTTTATTTAGTATGGCGATACATCACATATCACAACTCTTTAGTATGGCCGTATGAATACAGTACCACCCACTGTAAAGTGCGGTGATTTGGGATACATCGCTGATTGTTTTTAGCATTGTGAAAGTTAGGGAGGGTGCGATATATCGTAATACCGTGATATCCCTAACAAAAAGTATTCAGTTATCTTTCACTCTACCCCAGCTTACAAAAGGCACTACTACAGGTGTAAGCTCTCGCTTTCTGACACCACAGCTTCAGCTGGGGAGTGCGTCAAACTTGGGGAGTGCGTCAAACTTTCTAGAGTTGATGTAAACTGGTTTTTAAAATAACAGTGTTGCTTTACCTTCTGCGCTTCATGAAATATCTTGTAATGCTTTTCATATTCGAAAAATATGATTTTACATCAGTTTGTACCTTAGCTTATCGAGAGCAAAACTGTTTTGTTTTTTAAATAAGATTTACTCTATTTCAGTTTAAATAATTTCCTTAATACAAATACTTCGTCACACCAACAAAATACACTTCAAATCTTATATTTCAAGACGAGAATTCAGTTTCGTGAATAGATACTTGCGATATTTATCGTTCCGACCATAAACGGTTTTGTTAAGCAAAGCTGACGATACCGGCAGAAACAATCATCGATCACTTTTGTTCTGTGACTTCCGCTTATAGCGTAGGACACACATACACATATTCAACTTCCGCGTATAGCGTAGGACACACATACACATATTCAACTTCCGCATATAGCGTAGGACACACATACACATATTCAAGTTCCGCTTATAGCGTAGGACACAGATACACATATTCAACTTCCGCTTATAGCGTAGGACACAGATACACATATTCAACTTCCGCTTATAGCGTAGGACACAGATACACATATTCAACTTCCGCGTATAGCGTAGGACACACATACACATATTCAACTTCCGCTTATAGCGTAGGACACAGATACACATATTCAACTTCCGCTTATAGCGTAGGACAGATGCACATATTCAACTTCCGCTTATAGCGTAGGACACAGATACACATATTCAACTTCTGCGTATAGCGTAGGACACACATACACATATTCAACTTCCACTTATAGCGTAGGACACACATACACATATTCAATTTCCGCGTATAGCGTAGGACACACATACACATAAAATAAGAAAATCAAATTTAAATTCAAAGGCTCTCGCTGCCTTTCGCTGTAGTTAGTAAATCAAGCTACAGTAACATCATGAAATTGCTGCTTAAAGGTGCTTGCATGCTTCCATGTTTGGCTTTCCTGCGCGATTCAGTTTTGAAACTTTAACCCAAACCGTACGTAAATGTTGCAAACCCAATTATTTTCCTGCTTTTTCCTCTAGTGCTAGCCGGGATCGTTACATTCACTCAAACCTATGTCAAAAGTTGCAAAAAACTATACTAATGTGGGGTAAAATACGAATTCATGCGTGGTTCTCTAACTGTAAAATGGATAGTCCATTCAGACGCAAGGATTACAGACTTTTTTCATAGTCCTATTTTTCCTTTTTTTTCCCCACATTTTTTGCATACCTATATTTCAATTGTTTTGTTGCAATTTTCTCATAGCTACTTATCACAATTTTTTTTTACATTTTTCTGCATACCCACTTTTCATTTTTTACATCACTTATTCTGCATCAACCACTCACTGTTTCACAATTTTTCAATAGAAATTTTAGCTTTCTAGTAATTTCTTTATAATTTAATATTCTTCTTTATTTCAGAATGTCTTTCAAATTTGTTGCAGTAAAAATAATGACATAACCGCACAATTATTCTGCTCGTGTATTCATTAATAACAAACTTATGACAAGATTTAAAAATACAACTTCAAAATTGGCATACAATTAGGCTGTTTTTCACACGGGTTTTTGCGTTTTGCCTTTTTTTTCACACCGCAACTCATATTTTTCTCATTTTACCACATTTTTCACATTTTTTTTTTTTACCATTAGCAAACTTGCACATTTTTCACACCAGCAGCGCCCCTGTTATAAATATTGGCCAGTAAACATACACGGATCCAGATGCTCTCATGCAAGTGCTCTTCCGTTTGCCAATTTTCCAGGTAGCCAAAATTGGCAGTCCATCTCCACAAATCCGTGTCCGAGCTACCTACCCATTATCGCGGGTTTCAGCCCCACCCATAAATCAATACCGCAGAAACACAACTTGCCCTAAAATTTACGCGAATCCGGTAACCGCCTATTCGGTCGAAAGGGATGGCGGAGGGACGTCATTTTGCAAAATCATCTTCAGGTTTTGGCCAACTCGTTTCGACCATTATACAGTGTTGCAGTTAGGAAGTACTTTGAAAAGTGGAACGGCAAAGCTGGATAGGGGGTCCGGAGAAGTGTTATTCAACTTTCTCAGCTGGGATCTGTGTAGGATACCTCGATGCATATTTCTGGTTTGCGGCGAAACCTTTCAACATATTGTTCAGCAAATTTCGGGACTTTTTCTTAGTATTTCTTCAGCATGACAGGTTTTGTAATAACTTAATTGTTACTAATTTTTTTTTAAATACGTTATACGTTTTCTTCGCAAAATGAATCTGTTCAAATTTATAAATGAAATGTTATAAATCAATATACTATTATCTCAAACTGACCGTGGACTGATAATTTAAGTGCGTACAGTGTTAGCTAACCTTTTAAAACAGCGAAAACTAAGAGGAATTCAACAAGATTGTTTCTGGAATATTATTATTTGACGTATTTTAAAATCACAGTGGCGACTGGATACTAACGTATAAAACGGCCATCACAGTTTTCAATTTTGCCAATTATAGGCTGTATATGCCCGATTTTCGTGAAGTTGAATGATATCACGACTGCATCATCTATAGAACAGTCCAGATAGAGACAAACTATTTTCACCATTAGATTCAGCGTCCAAAAATTACCAAGCATGAAGCGGAAGTGACCCACAAATGACTGGATTTGGGCGACAAGTGTTTTGTGGTCATCGTGGCTGAGTTGTGAGACAGCTCAGCCTGGTTGCTGGAGGTTTGCGGATCTGGTCGAACCCCTGGAGAGGGGACCTTGGCAAAGTCCCCGCCAGGACTTTCGGCCAGGGTAGCGTGGCAGGCTACCACGCTCCTTCAGCGGCTATGGGAACTATTCTGGCAAATTCTGGACAATCTTTCGGCCCCTACGATGATCGGAGGTTTCCCGGATCGAATCCCCGGGTTGGCACCTCCCTTTACCAGATATTTCTTCTTCTCTAAAAAGTCTGGTAATGTCCAAATTGAGCCGGTTCAGCCATACAAGCATTAAGTTGCTTCGGCTGACTCAAAGAAATAAATTTTTTTAAATATAAAATAAAAATAAAAAATAAAAAATCATCTATAGAACAGTCCAGATAGAGACAAACTATTTTCACCACTAAATTCAGTATTCAAAAATTACCAAGCATGAAGCGGAAGTGGCCCACAAGTGACCGGAAGTGGCCGACAAGTGATCCCATCATCTATAGAACAGTCCAGATAGAGACAAATGGTTTTCACCATTACATTCAGCATTCAAAAAATAGTTCAAATGAATTATTTTTAAACCCGGAAAATCCGGAAAGTATAGAGGAAGTGGCTCGAAAGTGGCGGAAATGTACAGAAAACCAGTTGCGAATGCTTAGGACACTTTTTTTTTTTTTTTAATTCTACATCAACTGAGACAACCTTTCAAATTGTGGCGTGGGTGAACTAACAGTCAATAAACGGCCAGCTCAATTTGTCTTTTTACCAACTATGGCCGATTTGCTGCTAAGTTGAGGGCTGTGGAACTCCCCTCCACAACCGCATGGTATGGGCTGCTACAAACCCTCCTTTTTAGTCAATATTATCAGATTTTATTAAGTTAAGCAGGATGGAAAGCCCACGGCTCAACAAGAGCCAATAAATAAAGATGCAAACCTATTTACGTTGCCTTTTGGACTTATATGTCACACTGCCTGAGTTGGGAATCGAACCCACGACCTTTGAAACCAAAGACCGAGGTCCTACCACTGAGCCATAATGACACGGCCCAAAAAGGACATATCCATAGTGGACCGAAATTATGTGCTTGTTAAATGCTGCCTATGGACGTTTCCTTTCGGCCGTGTCAGTATAGCTCAGCGGTAGGACCTCGGCCTTTGGTTTCATACTTATGTTTTTTTTTTAATCCATTCAACTAATTCAAGTCCGTCTTCATTTGCGTTGTCAATTTGGGTGCGATTAAATTTAAAAGCTCAGCAAGAGCCGACCGAAACGGTTAGCGACAGAAGCAATGTACGCTGGACCACCCGTAGCCGTCAGTCGTCGGAACGGGAGGGAACGGAACGGAATAGTGTGCTTCAAGCTTTAGTTTTTTTCTGGTTAAGGGTTTGAGTGTTGCCATTAATTTCCTACTTTGGTTGGGCCTAATCGGTTGCGTATTTTTGTATGGATCAGGCAGAAAAAAGTAGAAGAAATACTACATGTATTTTATTTTGGGTTGTTTTAAGTTCTTTTGTACTTGTATATCAACAGTTTTGTGTCCACCTGGTTCTTGATTATAATCAGGTGAATTTCAATTTTAATCAAGTGATTATAATCACTTGGTTATAATCGTAACAACGCTGGTCCCGTGGTTATATGAAGTCAGTGGTAGACCTTGCCCTTAAGTAAAATGTGCAGATTGCAAGGCCCTGAGTAACGTCTTAAAGTGTTGAGGGCAAGGAGCAGAGACCACATTCTCGGGAAGGGAGTTCCAAACCATTGTGACCCTATATGATAAAAAGCTTCTTCGACACTCGGCACGAGCCGGCTGGACCACTAACTTAAAGGAATGCCCGCGTGTGGCCTTGTACGAATGAAGTTCGAAAAAGGGTAAATCGACCGAAAGGAACCCATGGATAATCCTGTAGGTAAGAAGCAGGACCAAACGAAAACAGCGCTGCTCCAGCGACTCCAGGTTCACGCTCTCCAGACGAATGTCATAAGGAAGGTTTTGGAGACCGTGTAACCCTTTGGTGAACCTGCGCTGTACATGTTCAACTTTATCAATGTCTCCAAAGAGAGTGGGTGACCACACCTGGCTCGCATACTCCAGAGTAGGTCGTACGAAGACCCGGAAGGTGCCAGACCTTAATTGGGATGCTACCAGATATGAAGCATCGATTGATAACTGCCAATTTGCGAAATGCATTTTTTGTGATGACATCGCAGTGATAACCCCTAGCATTTTCTTTTTCACTAGGAAAAAAACATTTTCCCATAAAATAATTACAAAAATAAATAAAAATAAATACGAAAAAAATCCTAAGACGAAAACGAAACTTACGAAAATGAAGCTTGGGGTTTTCTCTTTCACCCTTCCATATTTGCGATCATACATATCAATCGAAAATCGGGTTAATCAGGTAAAAAAAAAAATCACCATGAAATCAACAAACAATTCTCCTTTGCGTAGTGCTAAAGAAACAAAACGTATAGTTTGTTAACTTAAAAGAAAGTCGATACAACCCAATTTGTGTAACAAGTGACAAAACAACAAGTATATTATTTTTGCAAACTGCGACATAAGCCTACATTTAGTGTACATTTAGTAAGATGTTCAATTCTTAAGAAATCCTTAGCTTAGAGTAACGACTAAATGAATCATAACAGGGTAACACGGAATTAAAACCAATAAATTCCGTCACCCCCAGAATTACCCCCCAAATTTGTTTTTCACCCCGAATATTTTCACCCCCGTTTTCACCCCAACAGCAATCAAAATCTCTAAATCTGGGGGTAAAACTCCCCATAGCAACACTGCAGAAGACTAAAAACGCCAACATCTATATACAGGAGATCAGTGTTTCCACTTGCAGGGATTTTTTCCTTTTTAGGGTAAAAATGCTCTTCAAAGGATAAAAAAAAAAAAAACATTAAACAAGGAAAAAGGGGAAAAATGGGGAAATTCTGTTTTTTTTTATGTTGCAATTTTCTGTAGAGACTCACGATCTTCTCTCCATCCAGGACCCCCTCTCCCCATTTCTAAACTACTTCCGCAACAGACGCGTGTTAGCATTTTAATTTACAATTTACAATTTGGCTAGTGTTTATTTTTCGACCACTGCTGGTTTATAATAATAATACAATTTTCCTCGTGAAAGGGTGGATAACGGAAGGGCATACCATTAACACCGGTCCAGGTAAATTGGTTAAACAAAGTGACATGTACACCAGGAGCTCTAATGACACGGGCGCAGTAGACAGTGTTTCAATGAGAATAATTTTTAAACGTTTAATAAAAAATTGTTTGTTGTTAGAGCAGTTACAATATCGTCCGTGACGCTATTCCAAATGGTTGTCACACGTAGCGCAAAGAAATGTTTGCGGCAACCCTTGCTTGCGGATTGAACACGCAACTTGAGGGAGTGCCCCCGAGTTGATGATAATGGATGTCGCTCGAAGAAAGTAAGATCGACAGCCAATAGCCCGTGAACAATCTTGTATGTAAGACTGAGGTCGGCCCTCAGTCGTCTTAATTCGAGTGGCTCAAGACCAGTTTGCCGCAGTTGTTCACCCTGGGAAAGTTCACGTAGACCGGGCAGGTTACGAGTGAAACTTCTCTGCACCGATTCCAACAAATCAATATCCTGGAGAAGATAAGGCGACCAAACCGGGCTCGCGTACTCAAGGAGCGGACGAACAAACACCCGAATGGCCCAAACGAGAGTTTTTGTACATGAGGAGACGAAACACTCATTGACCACGGCCAGTCTGCGAAAAGCGAGAGCCGAAATTTTGTGGCAATGAACCGTGGATTCAGGTCCGCCGTAATCCATACTCCTAGATCGCGACATACGGTTTTCGATTCAAGTTTCGTTCCTGCCAGTTTGTACATAAGGTTGGGGTTGATAGCTCCCAGTTGCAAAGCAATACACTTGTCCTGAGACAACGGAAGTTGCCAATCGATTGACCATTGTTTGATCATATCGACATGGCATGAAAGTTCGTAACCGTCGACCAAAGTAAGGATCTGTGACCCACACTTTAAGTCGTCCGTAAACTTGTATTGTAGATGTTTTTTTTTTTTGTTTTTTTTTGCACTGGGAAAAAAGAAGGGAAATTTTGTCCTAACTCGGGGAAATTCTGTAAGTGAGAAATAGTAACACTGATATAGATTACTATTGTAGTTTCACGCCATCTACCGTCCTGTACGCACACAACCAATGGAGGTCGCTATGACATCCTCCTAAACTACCGATTGAATTTTTATATTTAGGGTTTAATTTAACCTACGACGTCCTCAATTTGTCAGTCACGTTCCCTTCCCCCGGGTGTCGTTTATGAAATGCCGAGTGTCCATATTTAATTTGTCGGTTGTCTTTGAACAGGTGTCGTCGGTGGACGCTTTCCCATTCTCCAAATAGCCCGGAGGTCCGTTGCGTCAGGATCATTTGCAAGTTATGTGCTCGTAATGGATGCGGCCGTTTAGATCAGTGATATGGTGGCGCTTAGCACGTGGCACATAAAAAAAACAAAACAGTTTACGACTCCATCTTATCAATGTTATGACTCTGATCTGATGTCATCACTGCCTACTTCCTGTTTGATTAGCGAGACAAAGTGATTTTTGTTTGTACAAATATTTCCGGCCACACTGAAGTGGTATGACGTGGTTATTTTGTCACCAGCTCACGATCTACATGGTTTCAATATATTATATAACAATCGGAGCGAATAAAGCACACGTAGTGTGAGGGGAACAGACTATTATTATAGTAGGAGATCTTATTTTAACATACCAAAATTAATGTTAACCCAGTGAAACTTTTTTTTGAACTCTCCAATATTTAGACACACGCTAGTGTGTCGCGCCAAGTTAGGCAACCAATATCACAACAAACATCACATCAATTCAGTTGCCGAGGTTGTAAACCATTGTAGCGCGACGCCATAGCGTCAGTGTCTTATATCTTGAAGCATAGTTGGGCACATTTCAGGTACTGGAGGAAAAATAATAATGCGGCACAAAAGCTTCAATTGTGTTGAAAGCAATTGTGTTGAATTGTGTCGAGAGCAATGACCCACCTGACAAAAATTAACTCGTGTAGGAATGCTAGCTAAGCTGCTTTCAATGCAAAATCTGACCCTCAATAACGTTGAAAATGTGTCACTAGTTACTACATAGCTATAGCTAGCTAGTCCGCTTATCCCCCTGTTAAATCCCATAGGGTAATTATTCATCGATACCGAGATAACGGGAAGGCTTCCAGCTATGAAATTGGATGAATGGGTGCAGTACAATACGAACTGCGTACCTTTTATGGTTTGAATCCTAGGGGCGTAACGGGAACGGCTTGAGATGGCGTGTAAGTACGCACATATTGTTATAACCATTGTTAGTATTGTCGGCATCGTCTCTCATTGGACGGCCAAAGTTCGGACAATGACAACGTGAACAATGACGTGCGTGCCTAGACACACACTAGTGTATCACGATAAATGTAAACAACGTTGCCTAAGAAATTGTATTCACGTCAAATTCACGAAAAATAAACCAACATAAGTTGATAATGGTTTGGCTTACTATAGCAAAGTGTTGAAAACCAATTTCTTGTTGACGTGGCACTTTATTACAATCTGCTGAGTTGAGTAAATACACAATTTAAAAAAAAGGAGTGATATCATAGCAAAAACCAAAACTTGTAAAAAGGGCCGCCAAGTTCCGAATGGTTCGGCCATTCAAAGGAGTGATATCAACACACCAAAACATTCGCCAACTTAATCACACCGATTAATACTTTGGACGTTAAATGAAAACTTGAACATTGCTACCGAAAGTAGCAATGTTCTAGTTTTCATTTAACCTTCGAACTATTAAGCGGTGCGATTAACTTGGCGAATGTTTTGGTGTGTTGTTATCACTCCCTTGAAGGGTCGAACCATTCGGAACTTGGCGGCCCCTTTTACCAGTTTTGGTTTTTGATGTGATTGGTGTTACTCGTGGTGACACAAAAAAAGCTCTAGAAGCCAGCATTCAGAACTCGTTCCTGAGACAAATCTATTTTGGTTGGTCGCATCTTCAATATGGAATCACTAAATTGAAACCATTAAATACTCCCATATTAATTAATTATGGGAGCTATGTTCAAATCGTATTACATGTTAGGTAACTGTACGTTGAGAAAACCATGGTAGTGTACAAAAAAACTGTTGGACACACAGCTGTTGCACTTTAACACTAGATATTATAGTCAGCCTCACGTTTTGTTACTGAAAAATAGGCGGGAAATTCTTCATAAATGTTTTTTTTAAATCAGGTAGCCAGTTCAGTGTTTCAAATCGAAGATACGCTAGTGGATTGTTGGGCTTGATGACCTTAAAATTTTGTTTATTAATAATGTTTAGTATCTTTATTGCTTCGATTCAGTATCCATTGAATACATGACTTGTGTAGATATGTACTTGACTTACTTGTTTTGTGCGTGTTTTAATTTGACGTATTTTCGTATTACTTCACGCAGAACTTGTTGCTACCTATATTGACATCTGAATTATTTTTCTTGATGGTCCAGTGTTGCACACGAGTTTACTCTGCGACACAGATTTCCACTATTGCAATTTCGTTGCCAATGTATCTCATGAACTGCTTTAGAGTCTAATAAACGTATTTGTCTATCTATCTAACTGACATATGTGTTACTGTCCGTTCCATCAGTAGAAGGAACGCCCTCTCTGAGTGTGTGGGTGAAGTTTGCAATGTTCAGCAGCTGGAAGAGTCGCTATGACAAACTGTAATCCCTACACTGATGTTTCAAGCATGTGCTTTGCGTCATTCTCGCTCTTTTTGCTGTGTCTTGTTTTTGTTATTTCAGCAGAATCAGGAACTTGTCGCATCGGTACAAGGTTTCGCCACAATACACAAACCCCAATTCAATCGGAATTACCAGATTTTCATGTCTGTTAGCCTATATAATGTAGATTACCTTATTTATTTAATAAATTGGCATAAATTAATTAAGTCGCTGGTTTACGCTGGTTCCGTTAGCTTACAATAGGTTTAAAGTCTGTCCCACTGGTTTCATAAGTTGCGGAGAGATGCTCTTGTCTCACATTCGTATGACTTCGATTAGTTGCCGGGTACAGAACACAACACGTTCGACTTGTGAGGTAAGGTTATAGAAATATTTTCCTGCACCTGTGATAAAAAAAAAACGAGAACAAAACTCGCAAGCATAATCCATCTTGGAACAAAAACAAAAGGAAAAACAAGGAAGACTGGCAACACCCTCTGGATGTCGCTACGAAGGGATGACGCCATAACAAAATTACAACGGAGAAAAGTATTCCGACCAGTACCGTAAATCACTTATCATGCCCATGGGCTGTTAAAATTAATTCAATAAAAAAGTAGGTGGGCCGTAACAATTCGAACCTTAATTCTCTTACTGAGAGAGCCCAGCCTGGTTGCTGGAGGTTTGCGGATCTGGTCGAACCCCTGGAACGGGGATATTGCCAAAGTCGCCTCCATGCAGAACTACCGGCCACGGTAGCGTGAGAGGCTACCATTCTCCTTCAGCGGCTATGGGAACTATGCTAGCCAATTCAGGACAATCTTTTGGCCCCCTATCTTTTGGATGATCGGAGGTTTCGCGGTTCAAATCCCCGGGTTGGCTCCTCCCTTTATCAGACATTTCTTCTACTCAAAAAAAAAAAAAGCTCTGATAATGTTCAAAATAGAGCCAGTTCAGCCACACGAGCATTAAATTGCTTGTCTGACTCAAAGCTCAAAGAAATTAATTAAAAAAAAAAAACGTTTGTCCAGGGAGGGTGTTTAGGCCCAAGTTCATCGTGGAAAATTCAGCGTTTATGCGATCATTCACGTGCGTGATCTGGGTTCGATCTAAAATAACGCAAAACCTTTATTCTCATTTGTTCAGGGATTCAGTTTATTTAGTTTGCTTTATGTATGCCGACGCTGAATTTTGGTGAAGCAGAAAAGAACACGATTTAAGGGGATGAAAAATTGATTTCCTTGAATGTATGAAGCTTTTAGTCAATTTCTAGCAGAAAAAATTACGATCTAAAATGCTTTAAGGTCAGAAACCGTGAAATAAACAAGTTGTAACTGTATCTTGGTAATTTCACGAATTCCGACTTTAAAACCATTTAAGGGGAATGGGTTGTAGCTTTGCCAGGGCTGTTAATAGGCGATTTACGGTATTTCGTACACAATACTCGAGTAGGGTACACACAGTACATTACGAGTAAACAGGTAGTAGGTGGACAATTACAGAGGACAGTCTGCGATCTTGCGATTATAATTATCTTATAAGTTGGGACCATTGTCAGCACGGGAAGTTTCATTCTTATCGTTCAATGTTAGTCAACAAAGACAGTCGATCTTCAGTGAGGTCGCGTCTTTCGAAATATTGCACAAAGACCAAAGTTTCAGCCTAATCACCAGGCGTCTAAATAAAGCTTGGTCATTGATTCCTAATTTTGATAAATCATCGAAGTAAAACTGAACTATGGAATAATGCACGGAGAGTGAACACTAGTTAGCGCCTTTCAAAACCGCAAAAGTCAGCAGCAACACTCGATTAACAACTACATTGCGAATAGGCAACCCTTAAAGGTGCCTATTCACCGAATGAAAGGCTGCAGCATCTAGCGCCGTCTATACCATTATTTAGCGCACTTCATTTCAACAAGCGAAAATTAGCGAAAAGAAATTTCTCTTTATACAACAAACTAGCGGCATCTCTCCTTAATTATTAGAGTGTAAAGTTGGTGCGTCCACGTGCACCAAGGAGCAATCGGTCAAGGTTAACGATATCACTGTCAATAGATGGAGCCCATCTAGCGGTTCAAAATATGCGTTTCAAAACGGTTGATAGCTGGGGAAAAAACGCCCGTGATGTCGTTAGGCTTAACATTACCGCTTGCTTTCTAGTGCACGTGGGCACACCAACTTTACAGTCAATAATTAAGGAAGCACGTGGCTTGTTTGTTGTGTAAAAAGAAATTTATTTGTGTGTTTTCCTTCGCCTGTTGACAGTAAGGGCTAGACGGAACTAGCCAGCAGCAGATGGCTATAGACGCTGCAGCTTGGTGACTATCTCCCATTAAAGCATTTTAGTTGGGTGGGCCTTAGCTTTGCCAGGGTTGCTATTAGGCAATTTACGGTAGGGATTGTGTGTTATCAGGAGATGATAAAAACATATGTCCATGTTGTAACTATCGGGTGCACGCGTAGCATTGGGGCGTCAGATTCGATAGGCATCATGGTCCCGGTTGTACATTTCTGACTTCCTACAGACCGGGGTTCGATCATGGCGAAGGGAAGTGTATATGTACGGGCTTCTCTCCGGTTGTTTCCCGCCCGTTGCACGAGGGTTTCCTCCGGGTACTCCGGTTTCCTCCCTCGTGCGGCAAAAAAACAACTGTCATAATGGTGGTACTTCTTCCACTGAACATCTTGGGAATTTGGGTGGGTGGATGCCTCGTGCATTGTCTCTATATTATTTATTATTATTATCGGTTCATATTCCATCCCTGGTCGTCTGGGAGTGAGACTGCGAGTTTCGTTTCTCGGATCCAGGCCAGTTATTTTTACCAATTAATCAACGATCAATGTATAAAGCCTAAAAAGTGCGCTACATACAAAACGTGCTAGACGTTTCGAGTCAGCTCCGACTCATCTTCAAGAGCAAATAAAAACAAGTAAAAAAATAATAATCTATTTGCTAAGTCATTAAAAATCAAGAAACCACAAAATCCATTTCTACCAGGCAGAACTAGTCTGGACAGAACTCAAAGTCGGAACAAATAAAATTAAAAAAAAACAGGAGGCTGGCACCATGGGGTCGCAACTGTACTAGAAACAATGCATTCCAAACCATGCAATCGGAATTCCTTCCGGCGTTTTGGCCGACGCCGATATCGCCAATATGGCGCCAGCCAACTTCCGGTTCTCGTCTGAATGAAATTCGCGAGAGATCAATCCTACCAATCGACTTATTTATTTATTTAATTTATAAAATAATTATTGTAACCCCCTACAAAGAGCATAGCAACAATTTCAAATTAAAACAACAATTTTATCAATAGAAAAAATATGGCGGCGTCTGATGCACACCGTTCTCGCCTCTGCTCTCGCCTGAATGAGATTCGTAAGATACACGACCCATAATACATCATTTCTGTCGTAATCACTCCTGTATTGTGCGACGAAGACAATGCATATATTGGGCAGGTTGCCTCAAATGTAAAAAAAACTGTATATCTGAAAAACGATGCAAACATCAATTTGTAAAATCGAACAGCTATTAGAAAATTAGTCCAAACATTTGCCTGTGGCAGGATAAATTTTGCAAAGAGTATCAGAGTTTAACTGTAGCTATGCGTGTTTTATCCTACTCGTCGGACTTGAGTTTCTCCAACGTTTTGCGTACCATGAAAATCAATATGGCGGCTGCCATCCCATAATCTCAAAGCGGAAGTAGCACATCTGGCTGCACCTTAAATCGTGAATCTGCTTGTCCGGTAAACGTAGTTTACCATATATCATCCTAGCTGGCACAAGTCTAAGTGAGGAATACTGGGCGTACTGGCTTTTATACGGCAATATTGAGATGTCCCTGGTGGCTAAATGAGGAAACTGTAAATGTTTTTAGTAGAGCAATATATTCTTTATATTTATTTATGTTAGGCAGTATGTTGTTATGTAGTGATGGAAAGTGGATGGCAATACAGATGGTTCCTAAATTGGTTCGAAAATTCGAAATTTGACACAGAATGTGGGTATCAAAAATGTTGGGTTGATGACCAGTTCTGTTAAAATGTAGGACTAACGAGTTTGTGTTGTCTTTACGTTTAAAGTTTTATTTATGGGATCTGAGTCATTGCACGAGTTTCTGTTCACTCTGCCCAATGTAAGTCGCCTTGCATGCATGGTCCGCACATGAAATCTAATAAATCGTTTTCTCCAAACAATTACCAAAGCAAAGCTAAAAACGCATTAACCTTCCGGCTCGCGCGTGAACGGGCGTTGAGTCAGGAGCCGAATCACGGGATTTCTACCCTAGTCGGCCTTGGCTTTAAGTAGCCGTCTGCTTCAGTGCTTCACGTTCGTGGAACGTTGTTGCACACGAAGGTGCCGCATGCCTGGATTAAGCCCTCTCCAGACAGAAGAAATTTTCGTACGTTACTGCGTGCCAACAAGGTCAATATTGCAACACTCAAATAGTGAGTGCGGCGTTTACTGAACGATATTGACGTCTTTGGTAAACCATTCTGCGTCGCAATGAATCCGCGAGCACCCAGTATGGTCAGGGCTTTGATCGTAACACGAGCGGCGTTTTTTTCGCGGCTATCTAATGGGTTAAAATCCATTCAGCGTTCTTTTAACGCCAGAAAACAGTTACGACCAGTCGTACCACATTTGCTGCAAGGGGTCGGGACCCACAACGAGCGATGGATCGTGTGGTAATATTATCAAAGACACTCCGTCAAGTCCTACGGACGGTTCTAGGGCTAAACATCGCAGGACAAAACATCGCCGGACTAAATATCGCGCACGAAACATCGGAAGAACAAAGCATAGCTAGGTCAAAACACCGCTAGGACAAAACATCGCATATTTAAAAACTTGAAAAAAACATAATGAATCCTTGAAATGATGTAAACGAAGAAATTTTACTATTAAAAGTTCGTTTCTAGCACAGCTGCTTAAAATTGTCGAAAATCGCCACTGTCCCACACCTAGAACTATATATCTGCGGACGTATTTATGCTGCTGCCACTTCTAGAAAAACTGACTCACGTTCTAGACGGTTGTGTTACATTCACTCAAACGTGTGTAAGTGTTGTAAAAGATAAACACGCGTGGGATGCTCGAAAATATGGGGAGGGTATGTCCTTTAAAAAAATATATATATCCTTCCAGCTAGAATTGACACAATCGGCAGAGCAAATCGTAGTATAAATTTGCATCGCTTGGTCGCTACTTGAAAAATTTGATTAAAGTTTCTATAGGGCAGTGACGTAACGTAGTATTATTGTATATAACTCTATGCTGGAGCCAGTAACTGGGATAGCTGCAAGGGTCACTGGAGGAGGAAAAGAAGGGCGTCTTACTGAAGCCAATGCTGTTAGAGCGGATATCTTAGGCCAACAACGCGCGATTTTTTGTCGATTTGTTGGCAGTTGCTGACATTTTTAAGCATGAGGAATCTTTTCTTTTCCGATTACAACCTAGCAGCATAAGGGATTGGAGAAAACAACGTTTTTTTAAGCCTATGAAATCCACTCTCAAAGCACTGCTTTGACTAGAAGTACCACTGTTTAACCCTCCATTTCAATCTAGTGCCCCTTGCAGCTATCTGTCGTGTAACCAATATGATGACACATGACAGCTGCTCTATTGCACTTCACCATCCACAGCGCGTGCGTCGAGTGCTTTTGGTTTTGAATGGTGCCAAATAGTATTTTCTCATCTACTCGTGAGTGCGTCGTTACTGAAGTTAGCCCTTTCTAGTAATTGGCTATTTTACTATTCAGTGGTTTCAAAACGTGCTACTTATTTACATCAGTGATTAGCAAAAAAACTTTTAATTCCAATCTTTTCACTGGCACAAAAAAAATGGTGTCTGCTTGTCAATGTCATTGGATTTACGCTGTTTTGTTTATGATCTCAAAAGCAAATGGGATTCCCGCACGCAAGGAACTTGCTTGACTGGCGCCACAAGAAAATGTCATGTTTCATAGTTCCGTGTTCCTTGGGAATTCGTAATAAAAAGACAGGAAAACAAAATAGGCCCGAAAACTGAAAAACGCAGATGCAAGCCTGTTTCCGTTTTGAATAGCAAAAGTTTGCGTTTTCGGATTTAGTTAAGGGAGTCTTTTATTCGTACCATTTTTTAAACTAAAACAAAATATATTTAAAATTTGCCTTTTTTCAAATAGCAAAAATGTTAAAAAATCTAGCAGCCAAGTAAAACACAAAAATAAAAGCCATGACGACACGTACGGTTGGTGCAGGGGTTGAATTTGTGCATTAATAACCTATTGAAGAGTTATGTTTTGGTTGTTGCAATTATTTTATTCACTCTTTAAACTTTATAAAGTTTATAATTACAATATGTAGCTAGTAAATAAGCGTGAGGGGTGAATGTATTATAATTAAGTAAAATATTAATGTTGATTGTTAGCACAAACAAGCACGTTAGTACTTCGTGCTACCCATTATTTAATTTAAATAAACACAAATATCTTCTTACATTATAAACCAAAGTCTCATAGCAGAAATGAAGCAACCGCAACTACCCCCGGAATAGAAGAAGAACAATGAAAACATGCGAGTGTGTCAATTCTTTGGCATGAAGTTGAAACTGCGACGTCGTTGCCTTGAAAAGAAGTTGAAATTGGCACATTGTTGCCTCGACTAACAATTTGCTCTAACAATTATCTTTCTAACTAAACACCGTGGTAATCTCAAGGGCAAGTATTACATGACGTCATGCACACTTCTTTTTCACACGGTACGCATCGCTTAAGCCACAGCGAAAGACTGGGAGTAGGGGGGGGGGGGGCAAAGTGAGATGTTACTATTAAGCATACGATTACGCATTAACTGAACCTAGAAGAGAACAAACAAACAAGCACGGGAGCCGGGTACGTGTTCAACTACGTATAGCAAAGAGGAGAAAGGGAAGGAAACCAAGAGGAGAGGGAGAGGACGGGATAAAAGGAGGAGGGGAGAGGGGAGGGAGAGGATTGACGGAAAGGGGGAGTGTTACACAAACAAAAATCGACTGTTGCAGTGAACGATCAGGCAGCACCGAGCAAATACTGGGAAACAACCACGGGTCAAACAAACCCCGGGCGAAGCCGGGTACGATGCTAGTACACTATATATTCTTTGACGATTAACTGACAGATGTGCGGGCATGCTTTAAGGTACTGTATCGTTCTATGTGCGCTAATGTACGTTAATTACCTTGGAGCACATTAATTATGTTGGAGTGCTGAATTTCTTCACATAATCGTTGCGCCAATGGAATCATATGATATTTGGTATTTTGAAAGTTACAATCCTCGAAACCTCTTGCTTATGTATTGCGAACTTAAATCCACAAATGTGACACAGAATACGTGTGGAAAATTTGAATTAAATCGGCCAATTTGGTTCAAAAGATATGGTGGAGACTAACAAACAGACAAACATGCAAACATCCTGCAATGAATGAACAGTTCCTTTGTTCTACTTTGCACCGGGCGTCAATACATGTAAAAAAAAAAGTTTGCAGGCTTCCAACTTGTTTCCTCAAGGCCAACGGCAGTACCAGACGTCAGGAAAATATTCGTCAGTATTGGAACAGCTAACCGCGTAGGGATACGAACAAAGCAGGGTCGGACTGGGCCAATGGCAGACGCGCCTTGAGAATAGGTGTCGAAACCGAAACTATCGCTTCTGTGGTTAACTTTGCCGTTTTAACTTATTAATACAGTTTTTTTTTTGTTTTTTTTAGCGTAACGATGAATCTAAAGAACTTATTATTTTCTGAAATTATTTTGCTCGGGTTTTTTTCAAGTTGAGATGCTATAACCCCTAAGTAAGGTGATAAGGCAACATGCTAACTGTTGACGTTCCACGCTACAAAGGCCTCATTTCAAGATATAGTAGGCTACATTTTACAGTGGACAAAGTGTCGGACACACTTTCCATTCATCCAGTCCATACAATTTGCACCCATTAGGGTAGCCCAATTGCAAATTTGTATTGCTGTTGTCCAATAAAGCCCACTTTACCTGGCCGGAGGTCAAAATTGGTTTCTATTGCCTAAACGGGAAAAATACACTACCTGTAAATTTCTTGCATTCAGTTCATCCAAGAACTGAATGCAATCAAATTTCTAGGCATAGCATAAATTTTCGTGAACGGCAAGTAGAAAGCCCAATTTTACCTGGGGGGGGGAGGTCAAAATTAATTTCTATTGCCTAATCGAAAATTTATCCTACCTGTAAACTTGATTGCATTCAGTTCCTCGATGAACTGACTGCAAGAAATTTACAGGTAGTGTATTTTTCCTCCCGGGCAACTAGAAAGTGGATTTATCTTGCATATGGTCACAGCTGAAAACTTTAAAGCCCCAATTCTTCCCCCCCCCCCCCCCCTCCAAAAAATAAAACTTACCAGTTTATGTTTTTTCAACCGTCGGGTTTTTTGACCGCCGGGCAGATGCAAAAACCTAACCCAGTCCGACCCTAGAAAAAACGAAAATAGTTCGCAAAAAGGCTCTCAAGCCTCCAGTCAGAAGTTAACTGCGGTTTTAGTATCGAAATAACGTGGTACAGTAAGCCACCGTTATGCGCTTATATTTCGGCGGAGTGGCTTTATAATTTTTTTTCTATAGCAATTTGTGTAATATTTGTTTATGATGTGAAGTTTCTCCTTCCAGTTCGTGACAGTGGTCACGTGTAAGTGTCTGTAAGAACGTTCAAGAAAGTTTCCATAGCCGATATCCAGCAGCTAACTGAGAAATAGGTTTTGCCTCCTGTAACTTACAGGGCAACTACATCCATTTTGACATGCATGTTTGACTTTTGGATCACATACACAATAACTAAACACAAGAATTGCGGTAAGAATACGTTACTTACGTCCAATATAACAATTTAATTACTGCATCACCAAAACACGACACGGAGATCGCCATTGTTTTGCTGGAGCGCTCAGAAATGAATGCCGACAGATGTCACTTTTCGATTTCGACTCGCAGCCGATTGAGATAGCTGTATTGACTGTGAAGAGCTCAAGCGTCTGACGGCCTTAGCTGGCTGGCAGTGTAGTAGCCAGCTAAGGCCGTCAGACGCTTGAGCTCCTCACAGTCAATACATCTATCTCAGTCGGCTGCGAGTCGAAATCGAAGAGATCCGTCTGTCGGCATTAATTTCTGCGCGTTCCAGCAAAACAATGGTGACCTCCGTGTCGTGTTTTGGTGATGCAGTAATTAAATTGTTATATCGGACGTACGTAACGTATTCTTACCGCAATTCTTGTGTTTAGTTACTGTGTAAGTGATCCAAAAGTCAAACATGCATGTCACAATGGATGCAATTGCCCTTTAAAAAAATTTAGTCGACGTTTTTGGTAGTACTAAAAGAACCTATACACGGGACTGAGCCCCTTATATATAGGCCACGCTTGCAATCTCAGGACCGTAGGAGTTTTGGTTGGATGTTGCAAGGGACTTCTGATTTCGGGGGGGGGGGGGCGGGGGCGTAATTACCAGGCTTTTGCTTCTCCTTATTGGAAATTTCCTTAATCCCATTCCTGATATTTACAAAAGGAGAGAGTTGCTGACGTCAGTAAGCAGACGTTGAATGACGTAGGTTCGTTCATTCCCTTGAATTATGTTAGACTCAATGTTATCGATTGAAATAAGGGTATTTTCAGCTTTTCCTCAAACGGTAAGCATCATAGTTAGCAGCCCGCCAAACCAGAATCGTAGTCTTTGAAAAGCTCAATAGCGGGCTGACGATATTGAGTATTGTCGCACGGTCCCTAACTTTCGCAGTGCTAAAAACGATCAGCGATATATCCCATATCACCACACTTTACAGTGCGTGATATTCATATCGCCACTAAAGTGAGGTGTTATGGGAAATATTGCCACACTAAAGTGTGGTGATATGGATGCCATGCACACAGTAATATGTTAGTGATGTTACATGACGTGACTGTGAGACGAACAACGTAATTTTTACATGATGAAGTTTCCATGACGTGCAACACGACAACAGACATCAGTCCATTGAATTTTTAAAAAAACCGTTTCTCCTACACCTTTTTAAAAAAGAAAATCACACCCTCAAGATACAAATCACCTCCCCCCTCCCGTTCAAATGGTATTGGCCGCTAACCTGACTGCATCAATACAAAATTATGCAAACGTAGCAACACGAAGTTTGCAAAAACAACACAGCAATGAAGGCAAACTTTCCATTTATCCCAACAATTTTTTTTTTCATTTCGAAAGTTAGGGACCGTGCAAAACAATTAGCTATTCCACCCGGGGCAAACTGTATGGGATTTATAAGCTGATGGGTGATATCCCTCACATGGCCAATCAGCTCGAATACGTCTCGATGGCGTCTCGCCCTTCGTCAACGGTATCATCTTGACGTAGTTCTTGTGGATTGGCCATGTGCGAGATATTGCCCATTGGGTGAAAAATCCGATACAGTTCGCCAGGGGTGGTATAACTTTTGCTTAAGTGTCTCATATTATAGGTAACTTCGGTAAAGTTACAAGGAGCATTTAACTCATTGTACTCCTTGAAAAGCTCAGTAGTGGGGGCTTACGATGTTGAGTATTAAGTCGCCCATATTATATAGGTAAGTTGGGAAAACTTACTTCCTGAAAAGCTCAGTAGTGGGCTTACGATATTGGGTATTAAGTCTGCAATTATCATAGGTAACTTGGAAAAACTTACAAGGAGCATTTAACTCATTGTGCTCCCTGAAAAGCCCACTACTGAGCTGTTCAGGGATATGGGAGACTTAAGTCTCCCAAATAATAGCAAATTTGGGAAAACTTACAAGTAGTATAATAACTCATCGTACTCCTTGGCCATAATAAGCTTAGTAGTGGGCTTATGATATTGAGTATTAAGTATTATAGGTAACTTGGAGAAAGTTACAAGGGGCATTTAAGTCATCGTATTCCCTGAAAAGCTCAGTAGCGGGCGTACGATTTGGGTATTAAGTCTCCCATATTACAGGTAACTTGGGATAACTAACAAGGAGCATTTAACTCATCGTACTCACGGAAAAGCTGAGTAGTGGGCCTACGATATTGAGTATTAAGTCTCCCGTATTATAGATAGCTTGGAATAACTTACCAGGAGCATTTGATTCAACACTTGGATGACTTTTGCTAATGTTGGAATACTTGACTAGTGGTCGTGCCATTGTTAGTGGTTATAGTGGCTGAGAGATGGCAAGAGCTGAGCCGAGATACCGGCAGAATGAGCTCTGGTCCGTGACTGGGAAGGTGATCATGGCGAAGTCCCTACCAGTCAATACCTACTAAGGCAGTGTGAGAGACTATCAGCCTGCTTTAAAGGTTATGGGAATTCTAATTCTGGCCATTATTTCAGCCCCATGCAACTATCGGAGGTTACCTGACACAAACCTCCTGGCGCTCCTCCCATACACTTCTTTCTTCCAAACCTTCTATAGTATAGTGACATTTTTAGTCGGTTATCTATACGAGCATTACGTTGACATAAGGCTTAAAAAAAGGTTTAGCGTGATTTACTTAAGATTTTCCCCACCATAAAAAAATTTGGAAGTTGGGTAAAATTTGCCTTCGTTTTTCTACATTTCAACTCTAACTGTGAAACTGGGAATTTTAACACATTTAGATTAAGCCAGCTTCAAACATGTCCAAAACATTTACTTAAAGGCGAAGTCAAGTCTGATTCGCTTACGTGTACGGGTTCCCTGGGATTCTTACACATTCGCTAGAGACAAATGGGAAGTTTAACTAAGTCCGTTTCCTAATTTTCTCACCGAGTGCATTTAGAGCGCATAACACATCCATACCATCTGACGGATAAACGTGATACACAAATTCGCCTTTATCCCTCAGACGGTGCAAGTTTCTGTGACTGTACCTCTGCCCTCTGAGGCAAGCCACCTGAAGAAGCGGATGTACACAACCTTTCGATCCATTCTTTTTGTGTCTAATGGTATGTCAGGAGCCTCGCGGATGCATACTATACACACAAGTCAACACGACCGAAGTTCTTTAATTTCTCACGTAGCGTCTGTTGGACGTGTCGTCACATCTACCTCAACGCTTAACGTTCCAAGTTTACTTATTTCTTCGTTATGTAGTGAGGTTAGATTAAACTGAATGAAGAAACTTGATGGCGCCATTTCTAATACCTACTGCTAATTCCGTTTCATTACAAGATTGAATAAACTGGGCCGGTATTTCCTTGCAATGACCTTTGTCGCGCATTAGGAGAAGTTTCGATCAGGGTTTTGGTGTGGCGTTGAGTGTTGTGGACTGGTTTTGAGGGGTGGTAACTAGTTCGACTCAATTCAGACGGATTCAGTTTGTTCTTCCACGTTACTGTCGATTTAGATTACCACGAAGAAACTCTCGAACAAACTTTTTCGGCATGAAAAATGGAATGGCCCGATTTAAAGGTGGCGGGCACAAGTGCAGTGATCGTAAATTTTTTTGCTGAAGTTAGATTTTTATTATGAGGTACGAGTGAAGGCTCGTTTCGGTTTCCATACGTACTTCTGGGTAGTATTAATTAAGACACACGCTAGTGTTTCGCCTGCCTAGATTCAACAACAACACCAATGTCTGTTTGTCCGATTAATTGTTTTAGAGTACATTTTTTATTATGTGCTTTAGTGTGCTCACTTCGATTGTGGCCTTCAAAGATCCTGGGTTTTCCTCTTGGTTTTCTCTAGCTAAATTGACCCTTTCATCGTCGTGGGGCAGATAACTCAGCTTGGGTTCGTGCTCCCTAAAAACAAACAACAAGAACAACAGTGTGCCAGCGGATCTAAAAATAAAATATTATTGTAGTGTGAGATGCATTGAACTTTAACTTGAATATACAAGTAACGCCATGTCGCTCTGCCTGCCAATAGAAAATATTTGGGTGATATTAACGCCTGCTTTCAACGATTACGACAGAGGGTGTCATCGTCAGTGATATCAATGGCAAAGCATCCAGATGGATAACTGTCCATGCTTACGTTATTGGTCGTCGTCATGGAGATCGAAACTATAGTTGCCATGACAAAAAGAAAAAGATCACGGTAAGAATATATTGTATAATTAATCGCTTAAAAAACTAATAGGGCAGATTAAGAGGTTAAATTAATTTTAAGCTAGATCAGAACTGGCAGGTCATTTTTTTTTTTAAATCCAGTATTCAGTTTTAAAACGGGTTGTAGTTATGAGTGCAGCTAAGTATATTGCATGGTTCTGCCATACATTAGAAAGTTAACTAGATATAGCACATGGGCGTCGATCCATGAAAATGTCTGGGGGGGACGGGGACGCACAGGATGCGTGAAATATAACGTAATTTTTCCAGGAAGATCAACGACAAATTTATTTTTTATTATTTAATAAAGTACAAAATATACAAATTCAATTGTGACAACAAATGTAATGTAACAATTTACGATAAAAGATTAGAAGTACGTTGCCGAAAAACAGTCATATCAAACGAAAACACACTTTAAAGCCGCAAGGGGGGGGGGGGGATAAAGTTGGTCGATTTCCATTGATGCCTCTTGCCTATACGTCCTACGGCCTAAAAAGGCTGAATGGAATCGAGCGAGGACTTATTTACGTGACATATTGCAATGCCGTTAAGCCTTCTGTCAGTCATGTTGCTGCGAAGCCACGTCTGTAGTCGCCTCTTGGCACTGAAAGAACTAAAAAAAAGGGGGGGGCGCTTGGTTTTTCTTGGTAGCTGCGTGCGCTGGCGAGACGACAGGTGAGGGACCTCCGGAGAGCAGTATAAAAAAAACTCCTTTAGGAATAACCAATGCACAGCCTCCCAGAGGAGGGGGGACCGTCCCCTTTCCTAGGAAACCAGGGGGGGACATGTCTCACCCGTCCCCCCCGGGATCGACGCCCATGATATAGCATCTCACTTCTTCCAGCCCTAGCGGTAGTCGCGGCTACTAATACCTTTGATAATGCTTTTCCTTTGGGCAGCTTCGAAAGCAAAAGCATTAACAGAGGTATTATAACCGTACCTATCGCTAAAGCCCCGCGTAGGACAGGAAGAAGTAGGATGCTGTATCTAGTTCTGTGTTACGAGGAACGAACCACTCCGGCTGAATCTAGGGTTCAAATTTCTTCTAACGAACTTTTTTTTTTAAATTAATTTCTTTGAGCCTAAGTCAGCCGAAGAAATTTAATGCTGGTATGGCTGAACCGGCTCGATTTTGAACATTACCGGACTTTTCTGACAGAAAAAATATCTGGTAAAGGGAGGATCCTGCCAGGGATTTGAACCGGGAAACCTCCGATCATCATAGGGGCCGAAAGATTGTCCAGAATTGCTCAGAATAGCTCCCATAGATGCTGAAGCTCACGCTACATGACCGGCAGTCCTGGCAGGGACTTTGCCAAGATCCTCTTTCCAGAGGTTCGACCAGATCCACAAACCTCCAGCAACCAGGCTGAGCTCTCTCTCACCGCCAAGCCATGATGACCACTAAAAACGATTAGAATCGAACACACATAGAATTAGTTCTTCTTGCCCAATCACGAACATTTCGTCAATTTCCGAAGGTTTTACCGCTATTACCACGGTTGAATTACGCTATCAATGCCACCATTTTTAGTCATGGACAGCGAAAACTGGGAAGACTATATCAACGACTTTGTCCACCCGTCCATCGCCATTTTCAACTCCGAAACGGTACCTGATAGCGACAAATGTTTTTTTTAGGGGGAGGGGGGGTTGGATTAAAGGCAGCTTATCACCTTTTCAACTTCTAGATGCAGCATCGTAGAATCTTCGAGCAACATAAAGAAAATAGCGATAAATTTAAAAAAAGGAACAACACTTCGCTGCAGCGCCACGAATTTCACAACGAAAACGAGATCACGTGACCCACATCAGGCTATAGAGCAGTGACACAACGTAGTATTATTGTATATAACTCTATGCTGGAGCCTTAATGGGTTAGCTGCAAGGGGCACTGCAGAGAGAAACAGAAGGGCGTCATACTGAAGCCGATGCTGTCAAGAGTGATTTCTTAGACCTAAAACGTGCAATTTTTGTTGTTGGAGAAAACAACGTTATTTTAAACCTAAGAAATCCGCTCCTCCGTTGTTTTTCCCTCCATTTTTATGTAGTGCACCTTGTAGTTATGCCCTCCAAAATCCATACTGGTGCCAATATGGCGGCAAATGTCACTGCTCTATTGGATAACGGAGAATCTGGAACGTGGGTGCTGTGTTTAGAATATGAGCAAGGCTATGGTGAACCAGCGCCTTTAAGTTGAAAAAAAAATTGCGGACTATAGGTTGTAAGCAGCGGTATTTAATTTTTTTTTTTTTTTTGCTTTTAGAAGTTCGCACCTGATAACCACCAGAACGGGTAGTGCTTTATAAACGTTTTACACACTTGGCATAACACACGGGATAGTTTATAGTTCAGGACTTAAAGGCCTTTTCATCTTTTCAACTTCTAGCTGCAGCACCGTAGAATCTTCGAGCAATATAAAGAAAAAAATTGCGGTAAATTAAAAAAAAAAAAAAGAACAACACTCTTGGCAGCACAGCTGCGAGTTTCATAACTAAAACGACGTCACGTGACCCACATCAGCCTATTGGATGTCGGAGAATCTGGAACGTGGATGCTGCGTTTAGAGAATGGGCAACGCTATCGAACTGGTGAACAGGCGCCTTTAAGCCTCGGGTTGAAATATTCAAAGAAAAATTTAAAAAATTTAAAACATGGGACATGAGGCTTTTCTTCCCGAAGTATAAGTAGCCAGTGTATTTTTGCCTCGTGTCCTGTGCGTGATACCAAGTATTTTATCCTCTTTCTAACGGTTCGTCGGGATTCCTAAACTATTTTTCAGGATTCCAGGTTAACAATGGGCGAATGTTGGATCTTTGAACTCGACCAAAAAAAAGTTATAACTTTTGTAATAATTGACTTATTTACGGCAAATTCGAAACGAACAATACTTTTGGGGATTTCAAGTGATTTGTTAAATTTCAAATTTCGTGCCGGTCTTCACCCTTCATAGTTTCGGGCTCCACCCAGACTATAAAATTCTTCTATAAGAAGGGTAATGTATCAAAATTTTCATATCAAAACTTTCTTATTTATTTTTTATTTGTTGCCCCATAACGTTTAAAGTGAACTGCTACCCACTCACTTTTGATAACGAATAACAGTCGCATAGTCCACACTGCACTTCTTCCACCCATTTCCTTAATTAAATGACGTCACGGGGCATTCGAGTCTTACAAAAAAAAATATTCTTATAAGGAATGGGGGGGGGGGTTCATGACGCCTCATGACGGATCCACCCCCGTACAAAAGACCCTGTGCAGCCAACAGATTTTTATTTTATTTTTTTGCAGTTGGTGTACTGTTGGCTCCGCTCCACTCGCCCTTTAATACACGTGATTACTTGTATCAAACAATGAATGAATGCTACAATACTTACCGAAGGCAGCTCCAGCTTTGCTAATGGTACTTTTTACAGTACTGGTAGTACTAAGTTCGCACACAACCTTCCTACAAGAAATAAACTTTCGAATGAGAAATACATCGGTTGTGCTGCCACGTTTTCGATTCTCACCATCCATAACACGGATAAATCGTAAAGATGGAAATTTGAAGAACACAATCGTTGTTTAAATTCCAGATTTTTTGAATGTTTGTTATTATTATTTTTTGTTTTGTTTAGTTTTCCAGGATATACAACATTGGTAAAATAACGAATGTAGTACCAATTCATGAGTGGTAACTGGGACTAATATACGAATTTTGATGAACCAGAATTGACCCAACCGTTGCGTTCCATCGCTGGCTCTGAAATGGCGTCTTAAACCGGTTTCAAGTTACGACTTTGAAAGAGGACTCCGTATTGTACGTCCTTCTAAACTCATTCTCAAATAACTACTACTGGGCAATGAACAGTTTACGGCGCGAAATACTGTTCGGTTTCTACCTGGACGCTGCAGTTTATCAAAACATAAGGTATGAAGTGAAACAAGCTCTATAACGATACAAGAATAAATACTCGAAACGTCGTGGTTTTATGTTTTTTTTATGTTTCTGCTTGGCTTTTTTTTTATTCTTATATCAAAACATGTGCTGTCGACGGTCAAATTAACGACAGATCAGTGACAATAATAACGCCATGTTGGCTACGAGGCTAGGCACCTGGAGAGATAGCCACAAGACGCACAAGTTAAATATGGAGGTAAAAACAACGGCTTTGAGAGCGGATTACTTAGGCCAAAAATAACCTTGTTTTCGCCGATCCCTTATGCTGCGAGGTTGTAATCGAAAACGAAAAGATTTCACTTGCTAAAAATTTAAGCAACTGCCAACAAATTGAAAAAAATGGCGCGTTTTAGGGCTAAGAAATGCGCTCTAACTGCATTAGCTTCAGTAAGACGCTTTCTTTTTCCCTCCCAGTGCCCCTTGCAGCTAGCCCAGTTACCGGCGCCAGCATAGAGCTAGCTAAAGCCCGGGAGGTGTTAACTGCACGGTTACCAACACTGGTTAGGTATGGAAGCTCATGTGTGCCCATGTTCGGCTGAGTCTATATATATATTTCGCTTAGGAGCAAACTTAATAATGATGGTGAAGGATCATGACGTCCGGCCAGAAGCATGCAGGCGAGCAGCCTTTGTATTCCAGCGCGGGGACAGGGTGGGGGGGGGTAGGCAGGTTGCGGTGGAGGGCGTGAGGAGGTGACTGTTTGCTAGAACGGCGTATGTTACCCCTATAGTTAACTAATGAACGCTCAACCATCACGTGTATCGATGCCTCCCCCTCCCCCAAATGATAATGATTCCCCCCTCCCCTTCCTTTCTATGATCACTTCTATTATATTGTTCTTGCTGGTGGAAATAAATGAGGCTCAAGGCGGTCCCGAAGCTGCCCCTTTGAAAAGCATGCTGTCCTGGGAACTCCCTCCCCCCCCCCCACCAATATTGAACGTTGACTCTACACCAGATCGTGTTCCGCTAAATCGTCGATAGAAAAAAAAAATACCAATCATCGTCAAAATAAGTATTGGATTGCTGTAAGGATGGTTTAAAGAGTTCTGTTAAGAAATAGTATTGGAACGAGTTTCACCGCGGAACTCTTACTGGTTGGGTAACGTTAGTTGCTAGGTTCGAATTTCAACGGGTAGGAGGATGTAACCGATGAGTATGAGCTACAGCTGGGGAAACCAGGTCTTCCAATGGTGGAAATAGTAAAACTGTCATGTGAAAACGACACCCTGTCCACCATGCTAAACATCCAGAAGGAGAGATGGACAAATTAGCTAGGCAATTCAAATCGGAAATTCCTATGATCGTTTAAATGCCACAATCGACATGAGCACGAGGCATCATCGAGCCTTTCTTTTGCTAATTTATTCATTCACAAAAGTGTACAATTTTCTTTAACCTCAGTATTATAGCAGCAAAAGCTATTTTACAGGCTGCTGAATGTAACGCCACAAGACGTTAGGTCTACCTTATGCAGTTCCAGGGATATTGCTGCTCGAGTGTCGTTCTCTATTACTAATCGCCTTTTTTTGGCGAGTAGGACTAAATTCAAGTCGCCAGCTGTTGAGGTTCATTCGCCAAATGGCGAAGTGGCCACCGACATTGGAGAGGGTTTGACCTAAAACCCAATTTATGTGACACTTGGCCTTAAACATGAAACAGGACGGAAAGCCAAATGGGCTCGAGAAGGGTTAAATTAACACGGATGGAAATATTAACGTTGCCTTTCGGACTTAAAGGTCACACTGCCTGAGCGGGGAATTGAATCCACAACGTTTGAAACCATAATGCCGAGGTCCTACCGCTGAACCATACTAACACGTGTCAGTATGGCCATAGATTAGAAAGTTAACTAGATATACCGTCTTACTTCTTCCCATCCTACGCGGAGCTCTGGCGGTAGTTGCGGCTACTAATACACCTGCTAATGCTTTTGCCTTTGAAGCAGCAGAAGGCAAAGCATTAGCAGAGGTATTAGTAGCCGCAACTACCGCCAGAGCTCCGCGTAGGACGGGAAGAAGTAAGACGGTATATCTAGTTAACTTTCTAATCTATGGTATGGCTCAGAGGTAAGACCTTTCCGTTTGGTTTCAATTGCCGTGGTCGCGGTTTCAATTCTCCGCTCAGGCAGTCCGTCATTTAAGTCCCAAAATGCAACGTAAATAGGTTTGCGTCTGTATTTATTTAACCCCTTAGCGCCGGTGCACACGTGCTGTTTTCTGCGGCGCTGCTGCGGTGACGCAGCCAATCAAAGCACACGTGCGTTTTAGTAACGCGCGTTGACGCTGCGTTACCGCTTCCGTGACGTATTTGCGCGTTCGGTTCCCTAACCTCGTGTACAAAAAATTATAGTTGAAACCAATGAGACGATATTGCTTTTTTCGCCTACCTCGTGAAATTTTGGTACATTGATGTACTAATTTAAGACGTACCAGGGGAAAATGTTATACATCCTTTGCAGATTAACTAAAAAAATTCGGATAAGTTTTTTAATTACTTCCCAATGAGTCTTCAATCATTTCTGCAGGAACATTTCATATTTCAGATAGTTCTTTACTCCCCCAATAAACAATTGCATGTCTATTTCTTTGAAATTGGACGCCATTTTCGGTAACGCTTTTGAGGTAAACGGCGGACGTGTGCACCGCTCAAGTAATCCAAGGTACTCAGAGACGCAATTGCGTTTTTTTAACGCTGCGGTACCGCTGCGTTGACGGGGGGAATTGCGGTGCAAAACGACCGCACGAACAGCGGGCGAGCGGCGGGCGGTAACGCAACGTCGACGCAGGTACGTGTACAGTACCCAACAGGTGGCACGTAAACCAAACCGCAAATGCGGTACCACAGCGACGACCGCACGTGTGCACCGGCACTTAAGCCCCCCCCCCCCCACACTTGTGAACCACCACTCCATGAGCCGTGAAAATTGATCTTTTGTTTCTTCATTCTCTTTAAGTGTTACAGATAAAGGAGGGAAAGCAAGATTTTTAGCACATGTTAACATTTTGCAAACTTTCAAATGATAATTGAATATCAAGTGGCACAATAACAGTTCTGCCCCTTTACAACAGGCTGTTAATTCTCAAGTTAATCTCAGTGTACTACTAACTCCGTCTCCTCCCCCCCTCCCCTGATATAAATCCAAAACTGCATCCTGTCTGTCTCCAACTCGAATGAAACTGTAATCAGAAGTTTCAAAGTGCGAGTGTGAACGGACATTGCATAAGTTGTCCTTTCACACTCGCTACTTTAGTTGACCGATTGCAAATGTATGAAGATGCGCAAAAAAATACCTTTAATTTCGTCTTCTAGTTGTTAGCATGTAAACAAAGTGACGAATTCGAATGCTCCGAAGAGGGACTAAAGAGGCACGACCGAACATATTGGTGATGGGGGGAGGGGGGGTCATCTTCCTTAACCTATTCTGAGACAGAAAAATATGCTTCACAGCTGGTGGGAAATACATATGATTTAATAATTTAATCCTTCAAATTGGGCCCAAATTCGCAAGTGGAAAGTTTGAAATTATTCGGCTAGATAGTTCAGCAGTTAGGACGCGTTTAGGCAACGAGATCTTCTCGCTCGCCGAACGCTATTTGCTAGTCAACCGTTATTTATTTACGATTAGTTTCCCGTTTCTACTAAATGAATGCGATAATATATAACAAATTAAATGTATTATAAATTACAACACGGATAAAGAACAAAGTGCAACAGTACTCCGACTGCTCAAAGAACAGCTTCTAGCCATGATCAGACGACGGTAGAATAAATAGTTGCTCGCAGCGAGAATTCAAAATCCAACATGGCGTCCGTTTTGGGGTTAATGAATCGTAAAACAAACCATCGAATGCCGGCATTCAGAAATCAGTCCGTCGTCTTGTACTACAGTAACAATTGTTTTCTTTTTGTCATAAATGGACGCTTACATTTAGCACGCATCGTACGTCGTGCGAGGAGTTCTGCGTCCGGGTCGTTGCCGTGGTTACTACTATAGAGAACTCGAAAGCCGCATTCGCCAGTAATAAAGGCGACAAGCAGCCAGCAGATGTAGTATTAACCAAGTAAAAGCTAGTGAGCGAGAAAATTGTCTTTGCGTAAACCAGCCTTTACAGTGGTTACAGACAGTGGCTACACTGGATGATAATCTGATTGACTTCGCACTGTTCATACATAAAATGTATCCGTTGTGGGCACAGGAAACACAACAAACTTTCCCGCGTAATTTATTTCCGCATAATTTAGCGGCCTTTGCGCACTGATTTGTGCATGTGTTCGAAAAATGAAAGCGACTATACATTTAGATCTTCGGTAATTCGAAGCAAGAATACTCTGGCCCTTCCAACTTGATGATTTTCCCCAGCAACACATTTATTGAACATAGCGAAGAATCTTTTTTTTTTTTATAAATCTCATAGAGCCTTGGCAAACTGGTTGTGTTGCTAAACCGGCACAATTTTGAACATTGCTAAACGTTTCTTTAGAAGGAGGAAAGAAAACTAGTAAAGGGGGAGGGGGACACCAGGGAAATCGAACCTGGGAACACTCTAATCATCCCGGGGGAAATGGTTTTGACGAAAGGGGTGGTTAGGACGAAAGGACTGATTGTTGCTGCTTTCGTTACGACGATCATCGTTGTTTGACAGTTGCTGAGGCCTCGGCCAGTTGGGGCCGTTCCCATGTCTCAAAGAGGCTTGTTTTGTTTGAAAGCGGGTTTCGGAGTTTTAATTGGCTTTGGCTTTCGTGAGACGAGGTGTGGTGCCAAGCTCGGGACTAACCCACGAGTGAGTGTCCGTCTCATGGTTTGGAAGGTTCCGTAGTTGATAGAGTGGAATCGTTAAGTTTGGAGCCATGTTGAGGGCAATGTCTTGGAGGAGTAGGATGTTGTTGAAAAGTGCACGAACTAACCAACGAATGGTATGAAGCGAAGCAAGCTTCTGAAACAACTGGGAGGTAAGTGTGGATAGTTGTTTGATTTGATCGGGAGTCGGATTGGATGAACGCTTCTCGCACAAGGCGTTTACAGATGTGTTCAGGACATCGGCTTGCCGCGCATGCCATGACAGAGGCAGCTGTCGTTGTCGAATAAGGCCTGCATTGGAATCTCGCAGGATAAGAAAGGGCCATTCCAAAATCAAGTTTGACATCAGCAGTCAAAAATTTGCATTGGGAGTAGGTTTCGAAATTTCTTGCGTTAGTAGCACTGTCGCCAAAGACTTTGAAGAAGCATGACTCCCAGCCAGGTCTGGGAGGAGGCGGGTCCTTGTCGAGCTCTAGTGACGCTCCTTTCCCCAGGATGGCGCCACCATTGTGGAGAAGGCAAGTCAACAGTGTAGTCGATTGACCAAGGAGACCGCGTGGTTTGGAGTTGCGATCCCGCAAGCCAAAACCAATGCCTGTTGTTAGACCCTGATTGATTACTGGACCATCGGACAAACGGGACAGCTTGAAAAGAAAACAATCTGGAAAGGTGTCCTCCACCGTTTTGAGAAGATTGGCAAGCGGGGTTGATGATGGATCATCGGAAGTGGCATCATCGGGGAAATGAATGCATTGATCCAATTGCTTCGAGGCGCTGGGGAAAGTGGTGGGACGAAAGCAGCATCACCTTGTAGTTGGCGGTGGATCACCGAGGCGGCGATCAAATCATTACCGTCTTCATGTGGAGTGCAAGAATTGGGACGAAAGCTCTGTGGCAGCTCTAGGGGAACAACGGGCATTGTCATTCATCACATCCGACGAATAGCGGTGTCTTTTTGACCCATGACGGGAAGATGATGGGAAGCGTTTGTGACTGTTGTCACTAGATGGGGAGAAATTGGCATAGGCTGGTGGAACTTAAAGCCATGCCGACCACGCTCGATGAGGCAGTGTACTTCGATCCTGGGTGATGGATAGGTCGGGCTGACGGGATGAAAGCGAGGGTAAATCCATCGGTGATTGTGGTGGGCAGCGATTGTGGAAGCCATCAGAAGAGGCGATTTCGAATTGCCGTTTAAGTTGGAGGTAGTTGGCATTGGCTATTCGAAGCCCAGGGAAGCCCAGCATTTGTTAGCCAGTATGCACACAATTGTGATTTAAGACATACTGTTATCTTACTTTAACTTACTTTAACTTTATCTATCTTACTTTTAACGCACTTTGATGAAGAATGGATATACACATGACATACAAAACCACACGTTTATTGCACTCTGTTTCTCTGCATTCGAACGCGAAAACAGGGAAACAGAACGACGTGGAAACACGCTGGAGGAAAATGAATGACCAACCGGTGGCGTGAAAGCGCTTTTATAGATAAGGGTTACGCACACGCACGCGCAATTGGGTTACAACACTGGCGCCTACAAGCAACCCAAAAACCTCCAGGGACTCGCAGCATTGCGAGGATGGATGCAACGTTAACAGGTTATGTATGTTTTCCTGCTTTGGCAATAAGAATCAGTTGCTCACAAAATTGAAATGATGTGGGCTTTCCCAAGAAGGCAAGGGGGAAGAAGGACGCCAAACTGGAATAAGCAGTTG
>JAHWFP010001803.1:0-25552 GCA_023313725.1 Lithobius niger | reverse complement strand
GGGGGGGGGGGGACCGGCTCCTCCCCCGCTTTCAAGTTTTATTTATTATTATTCTCTGCATCTTGAAAGTGATTTAAACTCATTGAATTATGCTTTCCACTAACAATTTTCGCGAATGTTTGAAAGCTGAAGTTAGTACAGTTTCGTGTGATGCTATCAGAGGCGGATTTGCACTTTTGCTAGGAGCTTCCACCGGTGCCGATAGTTTCTGTTTTTCTTTATTTTCGATAAAATGGGACCATTCCTATTTACTATTTATAATTATAGGGTTATAATTTTAGGAGTGGGTGGGTGCGGGTGAGCAACACTTCGGAACAACACAAACAGAATATTACGGAATAACGATATCTTTAATAAGCAAGCAATGCCGGGTATCGGTTTAGAATTTAAAGGTAAAAATTATTTGAGAGTAAGTTCAAACTTTTCTTTTCTTGGAAGGAAAGGGGAGGCGGGCGGGGGGGGGGGTAGGCGTTTCTGTTATGTCGCCCTTGGTTAATTTTGTGTAGTTTTAATGATTTTATTATGTTTTTTATAGTACTTTGCATAAATTAAGATGGTATCGTTTCTTATTCTCACGTTTGAAGGTACTTTACCATTCTTAAATTACTGAAAATTTCATTCTGTTTAATAGCATTTTGTAGCACTGGTAAGCATTTGTCGGGGAAGGATGTCACTGAACTAGTGCGAATTAAAATCATGAAATATTTTAAGATAAGCAAATGCATTTTAAGAAATCCTTAAATTAGTATTTTAAGCTATTATTTAAACCAAGAATTTATCTTGTTTAAACGTAACAAACATAACATTTTATGCTAAATCTATTATTTTAGACATTCCCCAACAATGCTTACCTGCTGGGTATAAGCATCCAGTTTAATGTATTATTTTAGATTAACGCAAACGTTTTCCCAAAATAGAATACGGCTATCGGTCTCTTTCTTTTTTTTTTTTTATATATACTTCCCCCACCCCGCCTTCATAGAGTTCACTTGTCCGGCTTGGACAACTCCCATTGGCCTGCAGGCCGTACGGTACTCAACGGGTTCTGGTGGCATTTTGATTAACCTATACGCAAAGCAACGCAATCGATTTCTACTGGAGAGGGCTTCTCCTGCATACAATTCGTTCAGATACCAATTCCCTTCGGGTCTCAGGCCGTACGGTACTGGACGGCTCCTGGCGTGTCTCTCATTAACTAAAACAAAGCTGACGGGCCTGGAGTTTAGCGCAGCTACTATCTCAGTTGGCCTTGTTTCAAACGTACTGGATATGCAATGCGAGCCCTCTGCTCTTCCCCTCAGGCTATGGTTACCATGACAACGACGCAGCCACGACGGAGTCGGAGAGAAAACGCAGTCATCACCGGCATCACCTTAACACTGTAAAGGTGTGGGCGGAGGCATACCGTGTTGCAAAATTGAATAGGCTTACTGTACTATACAATCCAAATCTCCGTTAGTTGCTACTTACGAAATTAAAGTTGTAAATTAGGCCTAAACGCTGACAATTATGCCTAAAACGTAAAATAAGCTTGAAAGCTAACACATTTGTAACGGGCAATTCTGATGGTTACTGTTTTTAGATTATATAATAGAGATAGCTGTCGTAGTGCATGATAGAAGTGTGCGCCTCAACATTGGAAGTGGAGGATAGTCGCTGTAGCCCCTTGTTTTTGCTTGGCTTTAGTTCCGTTTTGAGGACAGCAGTAAGGTTTGGCGTAGACTTAAGTATTCACACACTGTGGTATCTGACACCTTACAGAAAAGCTTATTCGTGTTCCTTTGTTGTTTTGACTTTGGTCTTTTTTTTTTCTTCGGCTTTAGGTCCGTTTTGAGGACAGTAGTAAGGTTTAGCGTAGACTTAAGTATTTAGCAACACTGTGGTGTCTGACGCCTTACATGAAAGCTTATTCGTATCCTTTGCTGTTTTGTCTTTGGTTCACTTAAACCTCACGTTAAACATCAAATGATTGCGTATTGACTGCACGCCGTTTCACCGTAATTAACGTTTACATTGCGGCGATTATTACTATGTTGCATGTAGTACTTGTATTTCGTATATCTGCATGAAGAAAAGGTTAAAATCTTACGGATCTGGCCACGTGAAGCTAAAAACGTTCACAAGCCCATTTTCGTTCTCATAAAAATGTACTTGGGAGTTCCAAATCTCCCAATTGTAAAACGACTTTAAACTGTAACACTCACAAAGCCGCATGGAAAAGTATTTAACCTGCCGTGACACGAATGGAAACGTAACAAAATAAAATCGGAAATACGAAGCAGAAGAAGCAAGGTCTAAATTCAGTGTTAAATCCAATATGGCAACCCCGAGAAGGTTTATTGAATTCCCGCGGCCCCAAAATTTCTAGTGCAACGTACAAGGCAACTTTATTGCGTTTTGGTACGTAATAACCGAAGCGCTGCAATGTAGCAATCGATACGGGCATGCCTCGAGTTTATCTCATTTTTTCCCCCTTCGTCTTTCTTTCAGGAAAGCGCGGCTAAGGCCAAAGAAAATTAATTTAGTTTAGCTTCCTAATATTTTCAAAAGTCAACACGGACGCCAGCATTTTTTTTTTTAATATAAAAACAATTCACGTAAGATGAACTTTTTTTTCGCAAGGCAGATCATTTTTATTATTATTATTATTATTTCCTGGACCTGTTTCAATGAAAAGTGGAATGGAAAGCCATGTGTACTACACGAAGACATAAAAAGAATACACCAATTTAGTGTAATACGTGCCAAATAAATTCAGAGCCAATTTGGCGTTCCGTCACGTATAACTTTACACTTTTTAGCAAAAAGAGGGAGGGGGTATCAACTTTGGTAATCTGGTGTACGAGTGCTTGGTAAGCCAGAAGTAATCCGCAGTACTCCTTCGAAATCATCGGTTAATCCTAATAATCCAGAGGTAATCTGTGGTAATCGTCAGTAATCCGAGGAAATCCAATATGCAGGAAACTCAGAAAATCGGTACTTATCCGGAGGCAATCCTTAGTGTTCCATGCGATAATCCAGTAATCCAAAGTATTCCATGTAGTTATCCAGCAATCCGAAGTGTTCCTTGTATTAACCCAGCAATCCGAAGTTTTCCTTGTAGTAACCCAGTAAACCAAAGTATTCCTTGTAGCAATCCAGTAATTCGAAGTACACCACTTTCTTACCAGTGGTAATTCCCTCGTCCATGGTAATCAGGTTTGCAAGTAATCTGGTTAATACCAGTTAATCCCTCTTGGAAAAGAAAGTTTCCCAACGGATTATGTATCTCTGTTTTGACGATTCTTCTTTTTTTTTTTTTGCAACACGACCACGAAACTGTACACGCAGGGCCGCCCAGAGGCGTTATGGGGCCTACAGCTTTAAATTTTCTGTGGGCCCCTTCACAATCTTCTGTGGGACTAGTACGCTTTGGCTCAGGCTAATCTGAGGATCTTTTCTTGTTCTTGATTTTTGTACCCTTTGCGGCGTTTTTGTTTGAAGTTTTGTTTGTGTTCACTAGAACAGCCCCTCTTCCCCCCTTACATGGCCGGTTTAATAAAGCATTGTTGCGATTTCCCGTTTGCGTGAAAATCTTGTGATTTCCCGTTAGCAGTCGGCCAAACTTTCTTTAGATTTAGTTAGATCTAGGGTTAAGAGACATAGAGGCCTAGATCCAGTTTGCAAGAAAAAAATGTGACTGGAAGAAAACATGACGTCATCAGTACTGTGCCTCTTTGTTGAAAACATAATTCGAATCACGTTTTCAAGGATGAATAAGGATTATCAACATTCCCACTGCGGACTTCAATATCATTGCGGACACACACACACACACTATGATCTTAGTTATAGAGTTTTGAAGCTTTTTTAGTGTTAGGGCAGCCTCCCGTAAATGGCCGGTTTTATAGAGCACTGTTGTGATTTCCCTTTTGCATGAAAATACTGTGACGTCACTACGTCTGCCAATTAATGTTGAAGTTCCTTACAAATTAAACACCACCGTTAGCAGTCGTCCACTGCCCAGTCATCCATGCCTCCGGGATTCCCACGCACTTCAATAGAATAAAGATTATCATTCCCACTGTGGAATTCAATAGAACAAGGATTATCGAGATTTCTACACACAAACAAACTAACAAACAAACAAAAACTACAAAAACTATCTTGGGGTATACGATGGGGTATACGATGTTTGCAACTGAATACCACGAATAATCTTTTTGCCGTTTCAATAATTAATCTGAGCTGGTGTGGGTGTCACCCCCTAGAAACACGGGCCTATAGGAACAGAAGCCCCACTTGCTCCCCCTCTGATCAGCACTGTGCGCACGGAATGGGTGCACACGGAATATTTAATCTGCCTATAATACCGAACGTACAACCAAATACGTCCACTGCTGATACCTAATAACTACAGCAGAATATTTAAACGGCTTATTACCGAATATTTGGAGGGGGAAGGGGGAGGCTTTACGGCGCTTCGATAGCTAGGTCATCAGCACCAACAGTACAGGGTGCAGGTTGCCACTACGCCACACATTACAGAGATGTTATACACACCCGAAGTCTAGATCTTATCACATATCTTTATACCTCCTGTAGAAATTTAAAAAAAAACGATACAGGAGGATAGACTCGTAGCCCAACTGATGCGCTAAGTTTCGTGGAAGATGGTGACTATCAGCCTATTAGTATCACGAGCATATGACGGACTGTAAGTAGCCAGTGACACCAATAACTTTCAGGAGAGAAATCTATCCCTCAAAATGAAGATATGTGTTAGGTGGGTGTGACCAATAAGTAAACAGTTCAACACCACCTCTTCCTGGTGGCTGTGGTGACAAGCCAAGTTCCATAGCTAATGAATGCCTTGCTATCCTGTTTGTCCCACAAGGCTTAAGAAGCATGCAGAGTTGGAAAGGCGTCCAAGGGAACAAGGCCGAGATTCCTTTAGAGAGTACCAGAAAGGACCTTTTCACTTTTGCATCAGCGTGCTCCTTCTCAGCTATCCCAACATGGCCCACGAACCCGGGAAAATCATAGTCTTCTGCTGGCCAGCAAACAGGAAAGCAGAGCTTGGATTTGCTCTGTCGAGAGGTTCGTAGGGTTTTATGATGCCAAGAACTCCAGGGCACTCATGGAATCACTAAAGATAAAATGTGTGCCTCGAAGGTTGAGAATCCATTCAACAGCCAGACAGAGGGCCAGAATCTCTGCCTAAAATGCAGAATAGCCTGATGGAAAGCGATAGGGAACAGTCATTCCCTCATGGACACAAGCATAAGCCCAGCCAACTTCTAACTTCGACCCATCAGTGAAAAGCCGCTGATATCCGACATAATGAAACTCCTACAAGTAAATGACTGGTGGATTGAACATTTTTAGAAGGGCTGCCAGGAGTAATGTGAAAATGCCCTTGGGACACATCAAGGGGCTACTGGCATCACCCCAAGCCTCAAGATGATGGGTATTTCAAAAGTCACATCCCGATAGGAGTGCTGCAGTCTTGTCATGGAAATTGCCCTTACTCACCCCGCATCTGTCAATCCGTAAGTCTCATTCAAAAAAAAACAAAAACACATGGACAAGCAGGACTGGAATGCATAACATGCAGTCGCACAACATACTGAATGGCTAGTTGCAGCCGGCAAATTGCCAAAGGTGGCTGCGAGGCTTCATAGAAACTGACCATTGGAGATACCCAAACTCCCCCCCCCCCCCCCCCCCCCCGGGGGTCGCTTTATGCAGGCCACTGTGATGCACAGGGTCTGACCATCGGATCTGGAAAGTCACTAGCCAAACCATAAACCATTCAATCATAATCAATCTTGCTGCAGACAAGGGCTCGGTAGATACGCAGCATGACAGTGCGATCTGCACCCCATAAAGTGACCGACAGAACCCGTATGATGTTAAGCACCCAGAAATTCTTCTCTCAAGTTGGCGCAAGTGTGGAAGCCAAGACAACCAAGAATAGAACATCGGACTCAGGAAACGTGCTTGCAGAACGAGAGGAATTCGTGCCTGTCCCAAATGCAAGCAATGATCTGGGCGCAGAGCCCATTGACAGTAAAAGTGAACTTACATGGTTTTGTGCAGAGAAAACCGGCAACCATTACTGATTGCCCAGTTTGGAACTTGTTAATTGCCAACTACAACTGCCACTCTCAAGTCTGCATAAGAGCTGCCCAAAAATGAAAGCCGAAGTCACCAACAAACAATGAGTGGGTAACAGCGGCCTGCTGAGCAATGGGGTTGATTGCAACGGCAAAAGGGATGACACTGTAAATATATCCCTGAGGCACACCATTCTCCAAATAACACTAACAGGAAAGAACTGACCCGGCTCCTACCCAAAAAGAACTGTCCGAGAGGACAGCCAAAAGGAACTGCGGCATCCGTCCCCTCAAGCCATATAGTTGTGGAGGTTACGGAGAAAACCGTAACGCCAGGGCGCCTAGTAAACCTTCTCCCAAGTTAACTATCGGTGCCAAACAATTGAGATATCCCGCTGAATAGGCCTGCCGAGTAGGTGGAACCAAACAATTGGGGTAAAGGGCCAAACATCGAATAATCCCCGCATATGCCAAATTATTAAAATGCTTAGCCGTACCAACTCTCTGAAAGACGCTGTGTTCTGGCAGTACATATTTCTGTGTACCAGCACAGCCAACACACCGTGCTGTGTTACACAGGAATGCCATCGGGGATAGTTAGTTTTTCACATTTTCTCACTTCACACGTTTGCTTATTTTTCACACTTTCTCGCACACAAACTTTAGTCATTTTCACATTTTTCATATCCTTTTTTTCACACATTTTTTTAACAAGCCTATTCTAAATTACGAAAACACATTCAGTGGCACAACGATTTCGGAAGCACGGCCCGGGAACGCTGCATTTTGGTCATCTCCTCGAACAAAACCTTAGAGTGACATTCCCGCAGTGCAAGTCTCACCACCATCTCGACAAAACAAATAACTCGGCTCCATGGCCAACGCAGTTAAATGAACTCATCAAACTAAATGTTATCTTCATTCAACCGTGGCAGATCAAGCTACATTTATTCATCGTTTGTGGCACAATACAAATTTTTTTTTGAAAAAAATCCAAAATTTCACATTTTCTCACCAATTTGGTCAATGTTTAACATTTTTTTCACACTTTCACTGAGGAGCTCACATTTTCACATTTTTTCACTCAGTAGCATCCCTGGTAATAGCGGTGCACGGTTTGTGTACACAAGAATGTGTTCTGTTGATACACATACTGCTAGTTCACACCTCAATTCAACTCAACTCAACACAACGTGTGTGTGCTGTACTGATACACAGAGATGTGTACTATCAGAACACATCGTCTTCGGAGAGAAGGGCCATAGTTGGTATTAGTGAGACCCAGTATTGATAACGTTTCCCTGATGATAAACGAACATACAAAAGGCGTATAGGCTGAAAACACTGTAAATTTACGGCACACATCACTGTCTACCAACTCAGCCAGCGTCTACATGAATTGTGCAGAGGCAGTACACTGTGTGACATTCACTGCGTACTGCCACTACACAAATGCCACTCCACAGTTTGTGTAGTAGTTGCATAACACATTTTTGAGATGGGTTGTATACGTGTAGTGCACAAGCCGTCGTAAGAATGTGTACTGCATCTACAAAAACCGTGCACTACCATGCAGTAGCCATCAAAATGGACGCTGACGTGGTACTCAGTGATGTGAATTGTTAGAGCACATCGTTTTCAGAGCTGCATAGGTACACAACGCACATCTTTTCGTTTCGAACCCCTACCTCCTCCCCGTCCATTATGAAAAGAGGACCAATAAAAGTATGTTCAATTTCGTGTTAGGCCGTAAAAAAAAAGGAAATCGACCAGTATTGTGCACAGCGTTTTCACACTATAACAGTGCACCGCACGGCTTTGCCTTTGCCACCCCCCACATTCCTTGTTCCTCATAAAAGGTGGAACATTAAAGTTTCATGCCAGGTCATAAAAAAAAAGGAAATCGACCCACATTTTCCCTTCTCTCAGGAATGTTAGACGACGATTCGTCACAAGCCAAAAGGAAAACGCCTAGCTTGCAAACAGCCTACGTTAAACTTCCATCAACTACGTCATGGAAACTTTGTCTATTGTAGGGTCACTGCAACCACCGAAAGCTAAACGAGGCGGGAGGTAGGGGGGGGGGCGGCGGCGCGAATAAATCGACCTAAACTCTACGCAACCTACGGTATGCGACAAAAAGCTGAACACAAGTCTCTATTGATGGAAAACAAGTTGTTTTTTTTTTTTTCATATTTTAACCGAGTGACTGTTTGATTATAATTAGTCTCATTTATGTATTTCGTCAACTGACGTAGTACTTAATCGCCAAAGGACTAACCCGCAACACTAGGTAGATGAAAACTGAAGTAGAAGTCTTATACGCATCTTCTGACATTATAAGGCAAAGTCTCATAGCAAGAACGACGACCTGCAGAAGAACCCCTGTAATGAAAACGGGCGAGCGTGTCACTTCTTTGCCCAGAAGTTGAAACTGGTAAATCGTTGCCGTGAAAAGAAGTCGAATTTGGCACATTGTTGCCTCGACACGGATCGCTGAAGCCAATAAACTAAATTGAATTGAATCGCTGAAGCCAAAGAGACAAACTGAGAGGGGAGGGGGTGGCTCAACGGAAATAGCCCGTGTGTGAGGCAGTGATTCTGTTAGCCCTGGTATTGGCATTCTAATTATATAATAACTACAAAGATTAATCAGTGTGTCTGTTACCATTATGCATTAACTGAACCTAAAAGGTACTTTTTTGGGGGTTGTTTTGGGATGAAGACCGACCTAGTTTTTAAAAAAATCTGGCAAAAGGAGGAGGTGCAGGAGGAGGGGGGTGCTGAGGAAGATGGCAAGGAGATGCTGAGAGGAAAGGGGGAGGGGAGAGGGGAGGGAGAGGATAGGAAGAAATCGGGAGTATTACAAAAAAGAAAAATTGCCTGTCGCAGTCGACATTCAGGTCACCTCGACCGAAAACTGGGAAACAACCACGGGCGAAACACAAACCAGGGCAAAACTGGGCCCGACTACTAGTAGTTTAATCAAACATAACCATGCTTAGCTTACACGGTACTGTAAACAGAAATAAATGAAGACAAGTAGGTTAAGTAAGAAGTTTTTTTTTTGTATACAATAACTACTTATGTGTACTCTTGTTAAATAAATTCATAATTTACTAAGTGGTCATTGGTTGTTCGTCGGGCGCCTGCTCTACGACTGCCCACAGCGGTGTCATTATACAGTAAGCAAAAAAAATTGTACTCTGAAGACGATGTGTGTACTGACAGTACACATGAATGTGAACTTTCTCATCCTCCTAACGAGTTGTATATTGGCCGCACACAGTCTGTTCAGCGACAGTACACATTCTCGTCACAGCTTGTGTACCACCAATGCGCAAATTGTGTGCTCTCAGTACACAGTTCGTGTGGAGGCTGAGAAAGTACACATTGATGTGTACGTACTGTCAGTACACATTGTCTTCACAGTGTTTTTTCCACGAGGCAGCCGAGAGGCGACAGCACTTGCACGTGCCAGTGCATGGCTGTTCGTCACATTTTGTGACCAGCGAAGATCTTTCGTAAGCACGAAATTCAGTAAATCCACGGACATATTCCGTGTTACGGCAAAATGAATTTAGCCTCCATTCAAAAATTGCGGATAACCGAGCTTTAAATGGGCCACAAAATGCATTTTATTACCAAGGGTTGTAACGGTCGACAGCTTGATGGAGAAAAAAAACTGGTGCCAATTCTGGTTGCAACGAAAACCCGTAACATTAACTGCAATGTAAAGGAAAGAGAGCTCACAATTTAAAACGGAACGTTTTCCTTTTTTTTTTTACATTTCATTAAGGTTTATTCCATTACTTTCCGGATTACCGTACTTAATTGTGTAATTGCCAATTATTAAAACTGCACGCCGCATTTTAATTATTACCCTTCCGTATGCACATCGATAAAGCCAACCCACATTTTATAAAACGCAACAATAAACATTATTCACCCTTAAAATTCCCGTTTGCGACTTATTAAGCAAAACAAAACTCATCAAAATTCGACGTGGAGCGCTAATTGGAATATTCTTGGATGTAACCAGCCTGCCGGTTTACGGAATTTCGTTCTAATGATTAAAGAGCTACACCGTTCACAAAATGACGCGGCCATTTTTACTAGATTCTGTGTTTTAGTATTTAAATGTCAGCGCACTTTGGCTGGATTTTAAGGACTAGATGTGTGAGAGACAGAGCCAATT
This sequence comes from Lithobius niger, assembly GCA_023313725.1. Classification (NCBI taxonomy): domain Eukaryota; kingdom Metazoa; phylum Arthropoda; class Chilopoda; order Lithobiomorpha; family Lithobiidae; genus Lithobius; species Lithobius niger. The sequence goes on along the minus strand of JAHWFP010001803.1, from coordinate 15,256 downwards.
AACAGGGGATAATTTCTGTTTGACTCAAGAGTTGGGGTTTATCATGAGCTGACACCAGAAGTACACACTAGAAATTATTCAGCTAGGAAGCAGATAATGCCTTTTTTGAACATATTACTGTATATAACCATACTGCACTCTTGTCTCCTTGTCTGGTCAGCCACATAATGTATGCACAGATTGCACAGTGATGTTGCCACCTAGTGGCTAGCAAGCCCACCTTGGATTACTGGGTTACCGCAAGGAATACTTCGGATTCCGTGCGTTCCGTTTGGCAAAGCGCTTCAGCAAATAGCTTTCTTGGCTCAATGCTGACGTCACCGGTAGACGTTCGGCGCTTTGCAACCGGGACGATCGTAGTAGGAAACAAGATGGCTGGCGTTTTTATAAAAATAACTCGTTTGGGAATATTTGGGCGCTTGGTAAAAAAAAAAAGCGCGCGCTAGTTGTAGATTTATTCGGGCTGTTTGCAGTGAAGGGATTCAGTCTGGCAAACTAAGCAAACATTTAACAATTACGAAATATGTTTCAAAATGTGTGACTATGCACGTACTTGCGAACGATGCACTTACTCGCTACACACGTCATGAGGAAATCAAGAATTGCAACGTTACTTTTTGAAAACTCGATTTAAAAATTAGTGTTTCAGCGAGCACACTATCGGTGTGGCGTCTGTTAGTCTCAGTAGAGTCCACCGTTAGGCTGAAAAATTAGCCATTATTTCACGTCACTTCGATAGCGTCCACGAACAAGGGAGCGGCAATCTTGAAGCTAAGCCAAAAAAACACCAGTTTTTCTACTTCGCGTTGCTTCGTAGCACTTTGTCAGCGCCTGCAAACGGGACAGTCATGAGCGCTTCAGCAAACGAAGCGCTCACGCAGACGGGACAGTGATTCTGGTAAGCGCTGAAGCGCTTTGCCAAACGGAACGCACGGACTACTGGATTACTACATGGACTACTTCGGATTACTTCCGCATTACCACTGATTTACTGAGTCTCCTACACTGAAATACCTCTGATTACACAAGATTACCTGGAATCGGATTACTAAGGATTACTAAGATTGTCTGAGGATTACCATGTAATACTGGATTACCTGCGGGTTACCAAACACTTGTACACCGGATTACAAAGTTGATACCCCCCTTGCTTTAAACATAGATAACATCGGGTCTGGTTCGAAATCCCGACAGTCGGCATCCCTACAGTCGAAATCCCGACACCAAAATCCCGACAGTCAAAATCCCGACGGTTCAAAATCCCGACAAGTCAAAATCGGACAAGGTAAAGATTTTGGCCGAATCATGTAAATGTTGCACACTCGTATTTTCATGAGAGAGGCTGAAGAACAGACTGTGCTACAATACCGGCTGGATCTTGTTTGAAAAAATAACATACGCGGCTGGGTTGGGCAATATGGCCACCGAAAACTCCACTTATGCGATTGATTTGTCTTGTTGCCGCTTTCTGTCAATCGAGACCGACAACTTCAGTACAAAAGAATGCTGTCACACTCTTCGTCGAAACACTATCTGGATAAACGTAGTACATGCCGCTTTTAACTGAAGAGCTACGCACAGTCAAGAAATGTAATAGCATTATATTAAATAGCATTAATAGCACTGCATTGCATTGTACGTGTAGGCTATTTTCCGGGTGATTACTGGGATTAAGTTAGTGAAGTACTAAGTTTTTTGTCAGTGGCCGATACTTGGCAGTAGATGGCGAGACTCGCCGTGCAAAAATTCACCGATGCGATTTGCTTCGTCAATTCCCGAACAGACCTCGAAGAAATTAAATGAGCCACTCGTGGCGGCCATTTTGCCAACCCCACTAATATTGTTGTATGTCCCGGGCCGGATAGTTTACTAACCACGGCACGAGTTTTAAACTTAAAGGGCAATTACATCCATTTTGACATGCATTATTGACTTTTGGATCACTTACACAATAACTAAACACAAGAATCGCTTTTAAGAATACGTTACTTACGTTCGATATAACAATTTAATTACTGCATCACCAAAACACGACACGGAGATCGCCATTGTTTTGCTGGAACGCTCAGAAATTAATGCCGACAGATGTCACTTTTCGATTTCGACTCGCAGCCGATTGAGATAGCTGTATTGACTGTGAGGGAGCTCAAGCGTCTGACGGCCTTAGCTGGCTGGCAGTGTAGTAGCCAGCTAAGGCCGTCAGACGCTTGAGCTCCTCACAGTCAATACAGCTATTCAATCGGCTGCGAGTCGAAATCGAAGAGATCCGTCTGTCGGCATTAATTTCTGCGCATTCCAGCAAAACAATGGCGACCTCCGTGTCGTGTTTTGGTGATGCAGTAATTAAATTGTTGTATCGGACGTACGTAACGTATTCGTACCGCAGTTCTTGTGTTTAGTTATTGTGTAAGTGATCCAAAAGTCAAACATGCATGTCAAAATGGATGTAATTGCCCTTTAAATAAATGTAAACTGCCTCATCGCGCAACGGCAAAGCAGTCAAAATTACTTCTCAAAACCAGAGTAGCATACCTCAGTAGATGGAACTTAATGACTTAGTAACGAACGATAAGCTAAATTGAGGAGGGTTGGATTAGCTTATGTTTGGTTACTTACATTTGGTAATCATTCCTGTTGGCCGGCACATTACACTTCTGGTTTTGAATAGCGCTAACTAGTGTTGTGCGCCCGGTTAGCTCTGGCGGCGAGGCCAAGTGCGCACCAAGACCCAAATTGCCGCGTACGGAGCAGCCTACGTATGAATTGACCAAGAAGCCTATCGTATGTTGACATTTAGACTAAGGATGAATGAAAAAATAAAAATTTGCCGTGACATTTAGAAGTAAATTCGGTGATAAAAATAATTGCGTGAAGGAAGGCGTGAATGTCGCAAGAGCCCGCGTTTCGAATTCCGACAGAAGGAGGATCTTTTCTCTGCACCGACATCCAAACACAAAGCCATGAAAGCCGACTCACAAGTAGTAAAAAAGGCGAGCAAATTATTACATTTTTTTTTATTTGCGCAAAAAATTACTAGACCGTAAAAGAAACTTCGTAAGGAACAGCTTTCATTCTTTGTATTTTTTTCTCAACTTTTAATTTTTTTTTATTGGCTTTTCAAGTTAATTTATTTTGTGTTATGAATATTATATTACCGAATACACCAGTCTGGCGCAGTGCCGGGTTTACAATGCATTAGTGTAAATGGATTTTTTTGAGAAATTAATCCCCCCCCCCCCACCCGCCCCCCCACAAAAAAAAAACGTTAGTAGGAATTATTATTTACCCCTAAAAATAGAAACTGGCTAAAATTTGGACTCCTAAACAAAGAAATAATAATAAATGGCTCCTTTTTCGTTGCGTTTAGATTATTGCGTATATTGTGTGTTTTTAAATAATGGTATGATTTAATGTCAATTGGCTTAGAATTAACCAGAGGTCGAAACAGCTGTAGGCACACACACTTATTTTTTTAAACTAAATTTTTCAATATTATTCATTCAAGTCGTTTACTTTCCGTTGACACCAATTGTTAGCTTACTGACTGGGTTCAATACTAAAAACTCTTAAGAAACATACACACACAAATCATTGGAATACAGCAGTAAAGTTTCACGTGGACTAAACAGTACAGCAACTCTACGGTATCTGAAACCTTACAGGAAAATTTATTCGTCTTCTTTTGCTGTTTTGATTTCGGGTCAGTTAAACCTTACCTTACACGAGTTCGCTTTTGTTTTCTAATTTCTTATTCATGCAGTGTCGTAACACATTTAGTTTGGTTACCGACAGTGTTGCACACAATTCAATTTTCTTTCTTTTTTTCTTTAAACTCTTAAAAATAAAGATAATTAGGTACAACTTGCGAGAACGATTCCGAAATCCCAACATCTAGCCAATTCCTAATTTTTTAGTACACGTTTGGTGATTGTTGCCCCATTCCGAAAAAAAAGTTTGTGGAGGCAAGTTCAGCATGATAACTCTCGAAGACTTGTGTGACCTTTTTACAAATTAAAGCAATGTGGTGTAAATTTATAAATAATTAACACTGGCGACAGCCAGTGTTAGTAAGGGTCAGCCTATAGTGTCTCTGTGTTAAACTCTCAACTTTCAGAGCTTATAACGCCGTCAAAAGTGAACATTTTAAAACCAAATTTGGAATCCAGCCTCGAGTATTCAAGGCCTCTCTACAGTCCAAAAATTGTGAAATTCGGTCCAGCCAAATCCGAGATCCAGAGTGATACTTCTTGTTCTGCTTCTTGTTGTTGTTGTTGTTCTGGGGAGGCTTTCTTCTGTCCTCTCTACAGGTCAAACAACACCAAAATCATGGGAATAGGCTCAAATCATAGCTTCCTATGTGAACATGTGCCTTTTCAAGGTTATTTTAGTTTAACTGAAGTAGTTATTTAGAAAAAAGCCATCACGTGCTAACTGAAACAATGCTTTTTTGCTGATTAAAAAACAAATTCTCCCTACTGTAACGAAATTCTCCCAACGTTCAGTAGGGAGCGTTCACAAATTACGTAACGCTTGGAGGAGGAGTTTAGCAAATGTGTTACCATCTGTTACGATGGGGAGGGTGAATTTGATGAAGTTATAGGTAACACACTAATTTTGTGCTACATTTTTATCTACATTCTTTTAGCTAAACTATTTTTCTTACATCTGTTTAACGACTCAAATTTTTTTTTTACAAATATCTCGTCGTTACACCATTAGGTATTATGACTGCTCATAAAAACGAATTCAATAAAAAATAACCTATACAACTAGAGGGTGGTGGGATGGGGGGAGGGGGGGGGGAGAAGAGGGTTAGAAAATGTTACTCATTTTCAGGTGGAAAGGGTCAAGCCAAGTGACCAACTGGTGTTACAAAGGGGAACGGGGGACTAAACTGCTAAAAAAAAAAACGTGTTCCGTAATTTATGAACGCTCCCTTATGTCGGCGTAGAAAACATTCCTTCTGGATTCCTGAATACTGTTCGGTACACTTATTCCTACTTGTAAAATGTTAACGCATATTCGTACTAAGGTAGCGTTCTGTGCAGGGGCAATTCCTAACGTTTCGCGTAGGAATGGTGGCTCACATTCAGTGTAGGTACGAATCCTACACCATAGCATGAATAATTGGTTCCACTGTTCGGTGTAGATAGGAGTCCTATCTCCGGATGAATATACTCTTTCTTACCTACGTCTGGCACTGGGAAAATTCCTATTTCTTCCAGATTTTGCACATAGACGAGCAAGCTATTAGGCGTTGTTCTTTTTTTTTAGGGAGCACGAACCCACACTGGGTCGTCAGCTCTTATTTGATACTAATAGCCAGCGTTAATATTAAACATGGAATTGGAGAGATGGAGTCCTCACTCTTCACGTGTCTGCAGTATTTTTAGTTGTTCCTTTCTATTTTTTTTCCAAGTAAGGAAGTATTTGATGGAACAGGTAATTTTTGTGCGTGTGGGGGGTTGGGGGGGATGCAGAGTGAATTGTTCTTTCCTACTTTTTTTCCCCCAAATACGGCAACACCGCTCCTATTTTTTTGTCTGCATAAGGAAACAGATGACAAAATAGGGGTGTTTTTTTTTTTGGGGGGGGGGGTGGATGTAGTAGGGTTGCTCGCTACTATTTTTTTTCCAAATAAATGTTCCGAGCAGGAAAGACGCCTCACATTCAGTACAGATTCGGACCCTACACCGTAGCGTGCATAATTACCCCACTGTTAGGTGTAGATGGATCCTCCTATCTCCAGATGAATTTACTGCCACTGGGAAATTCCCATTTCTTTTGGATTTTGTACATGACGAAGTAGCTATTACTTGATATCAAATGAAACAATGAATGCACCATAGTCTCAGTTACACTGTAATGACCGCCATCTTGAAATCAGGGCCATTTTGAAATTATGCTTATTATCGTTCCATTTCCTTCAAATTTAGAACAGAGACGAAATAGTTGATACCAGGTGAAACAGTGAATATGCTATCGTCAGTAGTAATATCCAATGGCCATCGTCTTGAAATCGGGGATTCATTTTGAAATTATGCGTATTGTTCCATTCCCTTCAAATTGAGGATGGAGACGATGCAGTTGATACCACGTGAAACAGTGAACGTGCCATCGTTACTAGTAATCTCTAATGGCCACCATCTTGAAATTTGGTGGCCATTTTTAAATGATGCTTAGTATCGTCCAATTTCCTTCAAATTTAGAATGAAGACGATATTAACAGTTGAAACAATGAATGTCCCATCGTCATTATTAATCTGTAATCCACGCTATCTTGTAATGAGTCAGCCATTTTGAAATTATGCTTATTATAGCCTGATTTCCTTCAATAAAAAAATTAATAACGTGAAAGAAAAATTAAAAAGGAAGTTGTACTCAAACTCTAAAGTGGGTGTATAGTGCATTCTTCTCGGTGCAGGCAGTAGCCTACCGTCATCTGCACTGTTTTATAGTTAAGGTACAATTCTAAAAGTAACAGGTATTAATAAACAAAAAACGGAACATTAAATGTTAAGAGTAAGGGTCTAAAAGTCAAAACCTAGAAGGAACACGGACAAGCTTTGACAGTCAGGGTCTAGGTGTAAAATTGTGTCAGTAAGAGGCTGGTAAGCATTAGACTCTTACTACCCGGTGGCCAGCTTTCGTTTTTAAAAATAGGAAAGCAGTAAATACATTTTGACGAAAAACTGTAAATCCTCCTATAAAGACTCATCCAGTGGTAGTATGGTGTACGTTTCCTGCTTTGCTTTATGTTGCAAAGTTAATTTTTCGGTTTGGTAATATGACATAATATACACAGTAAAGAGGATTATTGGTTGTCATCAGTTACCATAAAATCTATGAAATCAGTATAAAGGTAGCTTTAAGAAAGTTCTTTAATAAAGTTATTTCAAGCACTAAAATCTGCTAAATACGTACGTACACATTTGCCGTCCGAATAGGCTAGAATTAAATTTACAAAGTTGGATTTACAAAATTGCCTTGATAAATCATTAAGCAAGTCCAGTGTTAGTGGAGATGCGTTTCCTGATTTGCTTTAGGTTGAAAATTTTTTTTTCGATTTAGTAACATGACAGCATATTCGCAGCAGAGAGCATTATTGGTTATCCTCTACCATAATGTACGAAAGATAATCAAAAATTCTAAGGCATCAAAAGACAAAATCCGAAACTTCACAAGAAAATTATGTTCTTAAAGTTCCTTAACGATCCTCTAAGAACAAAGAAAACCTGCTACAACCGTTCATACACATGTTATGTCCGAATAGACTAGAACTAAGCTAACCACCGGGTAGTAAGGGTCTAATGCTTACCAGCCACTTACTGACACAATTTTACACCTAGACCCTGACTGTCAAAGCTTGCCCGTGTTCCTTCTAGGTTTTGACTTTTAGACCCTTACTCTTAACATTTAACGTTCCGTTTTTTGTTTATTAATCACACAATGTTCGACTTGTCTGGTGATCACCCCATCGATATATTTTGTGTGACTATAGGGCAGTGACACAACGTAGTATTATTGAATATAACTCTGTGGTGGAGCCAGTAACTGGGATAGCTGCAAGGGTCACTGGAGGGGAAAAAGAAGGGCGTCTTGCTGAAGCAAATGTATAGAGCGGGTTTCTTAGGCCTATAATGCGCGAATTTTTGTCGATTTGTTGGCAGTTGCTGACATTTTTAAGCAAGTGGAATCTTTATTTTCTGATTACAACCTCGCAGCATAAGGGATTGAAGAAAACAACGTTTTTTAAGCTTATGAAATCCGCTCTCAAAGCACTGCCTTGACTAGAAGTGCCGTTGTTTAACCGTCAATTTTAATCTAGTGCCCCTTGCGGCTATCTCTCTTGTAGCCAATATGACGTCACATGACGCTGCTCTATTGTTAAAACACTGGTCATTGCTGCCATTACACAAGTCGAACAAATTTTTGAAAGTAAGCTCATAGATGGTCATTTAAGGTGGTGTTAACCATCGGCCACCAACGTGTAATGCTGAATGTTCGAATTCTCATTTGCAATTTAAAATTTAAAATAAAGAATTTTCATTAACCTCCTTAGCATTTTTATTTTTGTGCTTATGTAATAATTTTGCACAAATAAATTAAACTAACTAATTAAACAACAAACAAAAAAAATGGGGGTGGGGGTAAGGTCTCACAGCCGCGCTATCCAGGGCTGTGAGAGATAACGGCGCTCGATTCACTATAGCCGATAGTTGCTATTGATAGGATTAGGATTTACGATTAGAATTAAGTTAGGTTAAGTTAGCTTAGTGTGAGCGCATAGGTTTGTAAACCTCTTAGGCTCAATAAAGACCTCGAAAGAACTTGTTGCTATTGGTAACCAACCTCTGACATTTTCGGGACGATTCGCCAACTTAATCGCACCGAATAATACTTTGGACGTTAAATGAAAACTTTAACATTGCTACCAAAAGTACCAATGTTCTAGTTTTCATTTAACTTTCGAACTATTAAGCGGTGCGATTAACTTGGCGAATGTTTTGGTGTGTTGATATCACTCCTTTGAAGGGCCGAACCATTCGGAACTTGGCGGCCCCTTTTACCAGTTTTGGTTTTTGATATGATATGTCTTACTAGCAACATAACCAAAAATCTGTAAAAGTAAAGAAGGTTAAATAAATTTAGTTCTAAAAGCAGGGCCATCCTTCTAAATCAATAAAAGTTGACAAGAAATGGAAAACGAAATGACTACAAAACAAGACTTAAAAGGAACCTAGTTGCAAAATACACGGAAACAAATATAACAGTTCGGAAACAGCTTGCTTTCAACCCCATTTCGATGCTTATACAAGAGGAAGGCTAAACGTACAACACGACAATATGCAAGAACGTAACGTGGCTGAATAACGACAAGTGCGTGGGTGGTAAACAGGAGGTATTCTGTCAATAACAAGGAAATAAAACAAATTACAACAAAATTAAAACCAGACCAAAAACCTATAAAGAGGTACCAAGTTGAGAATGGTTCGGCCTATAGGCAAAAGGTAGTATCAAAAGGTAGTTGAAAACCAATTTCTCGTTGACGTGCCACTTTATTACACATCTGCACGGTAGTGGAGTTGAGTTTAAATACACAATTTTAAAAAAAGGACTGATATCATATCAAAAACCAAAACTGGTAAAAGGGGCGCCAAGGGGCCGCGAAATGGTTGATACAACACGCACATACTGCACTTAAAAAAATGATTAGCTATACGCACTCCTTATTCCCGAAATTTCTATTCCATTCCTACAGTGTTGTGCATTGTACATACATTTATTACATGTTTGTGTTTTCAGCGGGTATCCTATATATCAACCTAGTAATGAAGGAGAAGGATTTGACAGCTATAATTAACTGTAAAAAGTGTAGTATTTTGTTGACTTCAAAGCATCGTTGTAGTAGTATGGAAATGCAATAGTTCGAATTGCGTATGGGAATAATTACTGTAAAAATAGAGAAGGTATTTTTTACTAAATAATGTAGAAGTAACCAGGAAGTATCAGCTCTGAAAGCAGGTGTATATGCATAGAAATAACAGAAAATTGAGACAGAATGGATAATCGAAATGAATAGAGAACATCACGTAATTGGGGAGAATGGTCAATCTCAAATACATATATGACGTCTACAAATCGCTACTTACTAAGAACCTAACCGAAAACACGCGACATAAAATATCACACATATGGCTACATCGTGCATTCAACTCCATTTCGATGTGGCGTACGGAACAAGAAGAAGTAACGACTGTGCAAAACGGAATATGTATACGAGACGTAACAAGACTGAATAGACAACTTTAATACGTCTCATCACCCCCAGTAAACTACAACGATAATGATTAAAAGCTTTTAATAATTAAAAAAAAGTGATGGCATTGAAAAAGAAAGAATACGATACACAGGTTCGTCCACGACTAAGCAACGCAATGAGAAGAGGTAGGAGGACTACTAGAGGACCCGAACAAATCTAGAAAATCATACCCAGTCGGTTAAAGTCTGCATTGTGAGTTGGGAAAAGTGATGAACGTAACGGGTCGTCGACAGTTTAAAATAAAATCAACACTTTAAATCGAGGTACTTTAAAAGAGGTAGCAGGAAGGATCATTAGGGAACTTATAGAACAAATCGAGAAAATTATACCGAGGTAAAGTCTGGAATGGGGTAGGGGAAAAAATGAGGGACGAACCGGATTGCTGATAGAATAAAATAAAATCAACACAAGTAAGTCATAATTGTTTAAAATAATAACGTTATGAAGCACCAAGAATAAAAAAGATGGTGTTGTACTCGAATCACAAATAAACGGCCAAAAATGAATTCACAGCTGCAATCTATGCGTGCAACCTATCCTACATACAGACAAGCAGAAAAAGGATAAAACCAGGAAATAAACTCTTGAAACTCGCGCATCATACCATCATACCACACTTACCACTAATTAAAAGTGAACACCTGTGTTTGGTAGCCAAAAGGCGGGCCAAGCACCATAACGACACAATGTAATTAAAATCTTTTTTTTTTCTTGTGTGTAAAATTCGACAGTACGAAATGATGACAACTGACACTTTACCATCTTGTATTTTAGTTGTGAACGTCAAAACAGACGTGTTTATTAATTTAGCATACTTTTAAAGATCGATCGAAGCCGAGCTTTAAACTGAACAATCACGGGAAACAGCGATAGCAAACATTTGCTATTTTAATTCCTTCAGGAACACTAAACAAAACACACTTAATTGTGTATTAATTCTACATACATTTTAAAAACAGTATCATAAGAAGGGAAGAAAGGGGGATTCCAGGGAATCTGAACAAGTTTATGTTTCTGAGATCACCGACACTAGATGACAGCGATAAGGCCCCCCCCCTCCCATTTGTCATGTAATGGACTGAGCCGATCGTCACAATGTGGGCGCATGAGTATGAATTCGTGTGCTATAGGTTCACGGATAAGTCAGTACATTGCTTATTCCCCAACTATACTTCGAGCAATATTGGTTTACTTACATCTTACATAATTAATAACGACCTTAATAATGACCTCATCAGGAAAGGAAACTGCGTCTCGCTCTGTGGAACGAATTATAAATGTGTACGATTGTCATTCTCGTATTCTAAATCATATCAAAAACCAAAACTGGTTAAAGGGGCAGCCAAGTTCCGAATGGTTCGGCCATTCAAAAGAGTGATATCAACACACCAAAACATTCGCCAACTTAATCGCACCGAGTAATAGTTCGAAGGTTAAATGAAAACTAGAACATTGCTACTTTCCGTAGCAATGTTCAAGTTTTCATTTAACGTCCAAAGTATTATTCGGTGTGATTAAGTTGACGAATGTTTTGGTGTGTTGATATCACTCCTTTCAAGGGCTGAACCATTCGGAAGTTGGCGGCCCCTTTTACCAGTTTTGGTTTTTGATATGATATCACTCCTGTTTTTTTAATTGTGTATTGACTCAACTCCACTACCGTGCATATGTGTAATAAAGTGGCACGTCAACAAGAAATTGGTTATCAACCTTTTGCGTGTAGACCGAACAATTCTCAACTTGGTCACCTCTTTATAGGTTTTTGATTTGGTTTTAATTTTGTTGTAATTTGTTTTATTTAGTTAGATTCGGTGTGTTGCTATCACTCCTTTGAAGGACCGCACCACCCTCAACTTGGTGGCCTCCTTACCCGTTTTTGGCTTTGTTTATTTTGCTTTGTTTTTACAGTTGGTTTATTTTTTGTGAATTGGACGTGAATACAATTTCTTTGCAACGTTGTTTAGATTTATCGTGATACACTAGTGTGTGCCTAGACACTAGTGCCTAGACACTAGTGTCTAGGCACACACGTCAGTATACACGTTCTCATTGTCCGAACTTTGGCCGTCCGATGAGAGACAATGCCTACAATACTAACAATGGTTTTAACAATATTTTCATACTTATCCTTGTACTTACCCTCGCACGGCATCCCCGTTACGCTCCCAGGCTCCAAACCATAAAAGGTACGTAGTTCTATTGTACTGCACCCATTCGTCCAATTCCATAGCTGGAAGTCTTCCCGTTATCTCGGTATCGATGAATAATCACCCTATGGGATTTAACATGGGGATGAGCGGGCTAGCTGGTAGTAACATATTTTCAACGTTATTGAGGGTCAGATTTTGCATTGAAAGCAGCTTTGCTGGCATTTCTACACGAGTTAATTTTTGTCAGGTGGGTCATTTCTCTCGATTTCTACACAATTTAAGCTTTTGTGCCGCATTATTTTTCCCCAAGTACCTGAAATGTGACCAACTATGCTTCAGGATATAAGAAACTGACGCTATGGCGTCGCGCTACGATGTTTAGAACCTCGACATTTGAATTGATGTGATGTTTGTTGTGATGTTTGTTGCCTAACTTGGGGCGACACACTAGCGTGTGTTTAGATTTCATTTCAGTCGAACACTACCTGACAACTTGTCTTTACATTGGACTACTTACATCCATTGTACTACTTTAGTTGTACTTCAGTACAGTGCCTACAGTGACATTGATGGAAGCTTTATGCTTTTGATCGTCTGTAGATGGTGCTATTGCTTGTTTCGTGTTATTATTTGCCAGTAGAAGGCATTACTGTTGGACTTTGTTGGGTTTTTCGGAAAGTTGTGATCATCACTTTTCATGCCCAGGCTGCAGAGCGAAAACCCATAAACTTGAATCATGTTTATGTAATATGCACTCACTGACTACGAGCTGACACCTGTCAAAGACGTGTATAGAACGTTACTGTGTAACGTTCACCACTTTCAAAAACTTCACTCGAACGTTTATGTCAGTACGAATTAATGAAAACGTACACGTCATAACTTTAACATAGCATAGCTACGAACGTAATTAAGATCCATATTAAGCGCACTTCATAAGTTGATATTGAACGAACGTTATCGTAAAAATCGTTATTGAACGAGCATGTTATGTAAAAATGAAATTGAGGAAATCGGAGAAATACCGCTGTACGAAATGATAACAACTGACACTTACCAACATATTTCAGGTGTGAACCGCAAAACATATGTAGTAGTGGTAAAATAAGATACTGCGTCACAAACATACATACATCCGTGACGTCACTTCCGATGGGCGTGGCTATGACGTCACTTCCGGTGGGCGTGGCTATGACGTCACTTCTGATGGGCGGGGCTTCTGGTTTTCCTCAATTTGGTGGAAGGTGGAGAAGTGCCTTTTGTTAGCTTTTTCGTTTTCCTCATTCTGGAGGAGGGTGGGGAAAAACTTTTTTCTACCTTTTTTTCGTCTTGGTCAATCTGGAAGACGGTGGGAAAGTGCCATTTGGTACCTTTTTTCGTTTTGTACCATTTTTTCCCTAGGGACTCCCCTTTCTCCAGCTAATCAAAATAAAGAAAAAAGGGAATTCCCCTTTCAGGAAATATCTGTACCATGTTTTCCCCAGGGAAATCCCCTTCCTCCAGCCAATCAAAATAAAGAAAAAAAGGGAATTCCCCTTGGAAAAAGCTCCTGCAGAATTTTGTTTCAAGGAGGGTCCTATATAAGGAGGCTCGATAAAATAAACTTCAGTCCGGATGTAGTTCTGGACTTGAAAACACGGCCTTCCGACCTTGGTGCAGTTGGGCAGGGCTACATTTATCATATGTGTAAGGACTTCCACCACTTCCCTATCGAATTGTATTAACTCCCCTTGTACGTTGGTGTTAAAAAGTTCGAATTTTTAAAGGGAATTGCGCGTTTTGAACGAATTTAACTATTCGTTTTGGCAAATCGCGCAGATTTTTTAATACCTCAGGAGCTTTTTCTTCTTGTGTTTAGCATAAAAAGAAATTCACCTATTTAGGTAATTATCTCATCATGTTGGGAAGGCTTGAAATTACACAAACAGGAGCTTATAAAGACATACACGAGCATAGCATGTGAGAGTACGTATGGAGTATCTGTTGGTTTGTATATCATACACTAGCTGAAGTGGTGTGCACTATTTACAACATTGGGACGACTTGATCCTCATGTGTTTGTTGCGGAAATCCCGTCTTTGTATTTTTGCGCTTCGCTTACTCAATGAGGACCTCCCCTCACCCGGAAAGTTCAAACCTTTATTTGTTCAATATTTAACCGAGTTTCATTAATCCTTTTTATTTTAATTGTACACAACGACAGAACCTTTAGCAAGCGGTTGAGGGTGGTGCACGGGTGGTGTTTGATTCACCGTTTGCAACAATGATACGGTTTGCGCTGTTATGTGTTTGTTGTGGAAGAAGTGTATGGTGTGTAAATACCGGGTATGTATTTCTGAGCACTCTGGCTAAGAAACGCTGATTTTCGTTCGCTTCGCTCACTCAATCGGCGCCTGTCCTGACCCGGACTCCATGCACTTTCATATGAATATTTCCACCGGAAGTAAATAACTACGCCGCTGTACACCGGAAAAATATAAATACGGGTTTGTACAGCAAAGTGTAAATGTTTATCCCGCCGGCTTTGTCATTTTTGTTCAACATTTAGCAGAGTTTCTCTAATCTTTTAATTTTAATCGTGTACCACGTACGACTGAACCTTTAGCCAGCAGTTTAATCTTAAATTGCATATGAAGCCTTGTTTTATCTATTAAAAGTTACGTTTTCAGTTTGCTCACACGGGCTAACAAACGCTGATTTTCGTTAGCTTCGCTCACTCAATCAGCGCCTTCCCTGATGCAGACTCCATGCATTTTCATATGAATATTTCCACCGTATATAAATAAATACAGCAAATTGTACCGCAAACTCGGAACCTTCAGCCCGGCGGGTTTGTCATTTTTATTTTCCGTAGGTTCGTGTATGTTATTTTTTTTTACTTGATTCTGGGCAGAAAGTAAATCGCTTTCAATATTTAACCGAGTTTCACTAATCTTAAAATTTTAATCGTTTATAATGACAGAACTTTTTGCCAGCGGTTTAATATCAAGATGCATATTCGTGAACTGAAGCATTGTTTCATCCATCGTTTTAGTTCATTAACCTCGAACGCCGTGAAAGACAAGTCATTTCGGAGCTACACTTTTAAACAATGAAAACCGAAAAAGTAGGGTTACGACAATCAGTTTTTAGTTTATTGTCAACAATCATTCCGTGTACAATAATCGAATACTGTTATTATTTGGACGAGTGGCCGCGTTCGTCGGGTGGCCGTCAGGGTCTGGTGGCCGTTTTACAACACTGCAACTCGTTTTTATTAATATGTATATGTATATGTATATAT
>JAHWFP010001802.1:68517-85039 GCA_023313725.1 Lithobius niger | reverse complement strand
GGACTGGTTGGGAAGTAAGGTGGAAAGTAAAGGTAGTATCTCCTTGGTGGGATTAGCATCCGATGATATATACTGAGATTAATGCGTACCTAAAAGTAACGTACAACTAGCGACGCATGTCAGTACGACTTAATGCTACGGACAGAGAGCACCCCAAAAGTCCAGTTGCAGCACTTTCGTTTTGTCGGCATGACCAGAAGCCAAGACAGTAACCAAGGACGACAAGAACAGCACAGTTATCACAAGTTAGCCTTTCAAAGTTGACTATGGAAACGCACGGAGGTTCACTGCTCTTAGGACTCGAAAACATCGTAATAATCATTGTCAATTGACACGTGATTTGGCTTGGCTAATTTGACTCACCCAAGTTTTTTTTTTTTGGTTTAAGTACTTAAAACGAACAAAAAACTTTCGAAATCTTATGCACCTAGAATGATGATATGTAAATACAACGTTAATCTTTTAACGTCTTACCAGAGCACCGTCGTATTTTAGTTTTTATTATTTTTTTGGGAAAAAGTAAACTCAGGGTGATGCGTCATTCCACCAAAGCTCCCTCGCCACACACCCTTTAAATTCGGTAAATGTTTAACTTGAGTTGACAAAATACAACAACAACAAAATAATTCCAATAAAATTGCCGTTTTAACTGGCATCGGATTAGCGGGTTATTTCCTTTAGTCTATCTGTAAGTGTTACCTCTAAGGTCTCAAAAGTTTTGTTTCGATGTCAAACACATCACTTGGGTCTGGAGTTTGATGATGATTTTCCCCCAATTACACCTCGAACCATCGAAGCTCTCGAAGGATTTTATGCACACAGCCCAGCACTGCACACAGCAGTCGATGCATTTCAACACCTGCACTTATCAACGTTTCAATTACTACCTTAGCTTATTATTACGCACGATACTAGAAGATTGAAGTATCGTGCTTACATCACCCCCAGGCTGGTGAAGCATCAAATTCGCTAGATTTGGTAGGTCATCACGAAACGTCATCAGCCCAACGTGTCTGCTGTCATAACTCAGGTTCATAACATCCACTGCGGTTGCAGATTATAGACTTTTAGGACATTAACATGATACACCATGCCATTACTGCTCGTCCATAATGTCACACAGGGACCCCCCCGGCATCCTCTTCATCGTCATACCAACCACATTCTTCCGTTCCGTTCCCTCTCATCCCCTCTCCCCTTCTTCTTCGTCCGTTTCGAGTGACCCATGACAACCACGACCTACCCAATCGGATGGAACATTCTCCTTCATTACAGACCAAACTGGGGATAGGGAAGGCAACCTGAGAACTTGAGCTCAGACCGGATGAACAAGAGAGCATTTTCGGCTCTCCCTTTTCCCTCTTCTCGACGTTTTAATGATATTAAACTAATGAAAGACTTAATAGGCGACGTCTCGGTTTTCAAATTAAGCGTGCATATTTTGTGTTGTACGACCTCGGCGAAGATCAAGAAGGGAGACCTCGGGAAAAGCCTGGATCGGATGTGCGGTAAGGAGGTGTAGGCTTCAGAGCTACAACAAACTACTTGCGTACTTTTCGATGTGGACGATTTGATGAATCCTACCTACATACCTCTTTGCAGCCGGTATACGATAACACCACATCAGGACTCGTGTGGTATTTATTCAGAAACTGGAACGGGTTTTCTCATATTCAAAGGAGAAATTAAAAATTTTGAGAGTTTAGAAACTGCTAGAAAATCGCGCCAAGTCCGACAAGCTATTCTCCTCCGACCTATCTCCACTCAGGAAAGGTAGCTATGTGGTTAATAACCATTGAGGTAAAAGTGGTGGGAGAGGGAGTTGGAGGTTTCAGGGCATCAACAAACAACCCGTGTTCCTTTTGATGTGGACGATGTGATGAATCCTACCTACATACCTCTTTGCAGTCGGTATACGATTAACACCACATCAGTACTCGTGTGGTATTTATTCAGACACTGGAACGAGTTTTCTCATATTCAAGAGAGAAAGTAAAAATGTTGAGAATTTAAAAACTGCTAGAAAATCACGTCAGTAGTCGGACAAGCTATTCGCTTTCTACCTTTCCCCACTCAGAATGTAGTTAGCCATTGAGTGAGGTAAAAGTTGTATGGTGTTGGACCGCAGAATATATTAAGGGGTGGGGGGATTGAAAATTAATGGTACGTCAGTAGCTAGGTCAGAAACATGTTAAAAAGAAAGACTTTTGAAAAAAAAGTGGGAATGATAGGGAGTTCGATGTTTTAGTGAATCAACAAATTGCTTCGGCTTGCACCACAAACGTACGACGCTGGCAGCACCTTACGCTTGTGGTGCAGGCCGAGGCCGCTGCTCCACAACTTCCCGAAAATACTGCCACCACTACGTTTATGAAGAAAGTAAAATGTTTCTTTTGCGTGTTGAATCGATTTAATGACAGAACCACGGAACAAACTATCACATCACATCATCGCAACCTGAAGAGTAATGACTAATAAAAATCATGAGTATGTTTTGAGGAGCAACAATTTAGGCGCGCCAGATACATGCAACCCTGCATTGTCAACAATTTCGACGGACGAACTCTCTCTTTGCTGGGAAGTAACATTATTAGCCAACGGAAAAATTGTTTTGTAATTGAGAACAAAAATTAAGCGATCCGAGTTTTCACTTAAACCTTACAGTTTATAACAAAATCATGGAAGTCTTTAATTTTGAGGCCCTCTTAAAATTGGGCGGCTAACACGATTAAAAGACTTATTTCCTAAATGCGTGCTTCGTGAACCCGGTTGAAGTGTTTCCAAATACAAACCACGGACAATAATGTCACCTTGATGAATCGTGTTGCACCTTGTTGCAGTCACCTATCCACCCAGTAGGGAAGGCCCTGTGTGCTTGTGTTTAGAGCTGTCATGAATGTATAGCGTAAGTTAGGTTAAGGCAATAGGGTGAGTGTATGGCTTTAAGGGCCTTTAGAACTCAAATAAACTTAACCTGAACCTGACAGCTATCGATGAAAAAGGGCGAGCGTAACAATCAATAACAAACAACTGCAAAACAATTACAGCTTCATTGCGTATATTTATGCTAAACTACTTAAACTGTAGGGCAAATAAATACAGATGTAAACATACTACAGAACTTTAAAAATACGCAAAAGAATACGCTGTGAAATTCACTACAAAAAAGAAAAAGTAGGGAGATATTATTGGGGGAAGGAACGGGGCAACACAAATAGGACTAGCCACGGTTGGACAGTTGCCCTTCCCCTCCCCAGATATAGTAAACCCTGATACATGTAGACTCCTCCCACCCCACCCTTATCCAGATATATTGCCTCTGTACCTTCCCTCCGATATCTCCCTCCGCTCTATTTGTTTTTCTGTCTATAAATCATCAGATGCAAAAAACGTTTACTTTCAACTAAGATCGACAAAAAAAAGTCAAATTCACATCTGAAGATTTAAAAAATCTAAAATTCTTAACCTTTTCGCCGTTCAAGAATTGACGAGTTCTTTTACAAGTGGATCAATTCCGATTTGGAGATGGCGCTTCTACGCATGTGCGGGTGATACCACGATGAGGGAAGGGGAAGAAGAAGAAGAAGAAACTGTGTTCCAGAATAACTTAGCGTCTGTTCTGCACCACCCAATAATCGCTTAATGCCACCTGACGCCAAATCGTAAACAAAACAAAAAAAGAAAGATGTGCAGCACAGGCCAGGTGAATTTGAGATGCACGTCTAAAGGACGGAAGCGGCCTCGTTTTCATGCTTTTCGCGCACTGCGCATGCGCATACGCGTCCCTTCCTCTCCTCAACAGCCACCATCTTTTTTTTCACGCTGACTGCGGATAACTCATTAGGCCTAACATCTGCCAGGATAGTCTGGTGGTTTCGGTTATCGGCGATATATCCGTTCGCTCGTTCGCTCGTGCATGTGGCCTTACTCAAGCTTGAAACGCAACTGCCGATTGGCCAAATCAATACATACTAACTGGCGATCCGTGCATGGATGAAGATTAAAGCTACTGATGTGTACGGGGCGTTGATAATACTGACGGTGGTGATGGTGATGATGATGGCTCCTGTGACGTCACCTCTTATTTACCGGTGACCCACTCAGGCATACGTAACAAAAAACGTGTAATTAGGAATGAAAAACAAGACGTATTTTAGCAACTCAATAATTCGGAAAAAAAGAGTCGAAATGAATTAATTAACGAACTTTTTCGCTTTGTTGGATCCGTAAATTATCACGGAAGCCTAATAAAGAACTAACTTCGCATAACATTAATTGTGATTACACGATCATCTTGTTAACATTTCCTGAACTTATCTCATTACCTAAATGTGCTCAAAGAATTATTCTTATGTATATTGAGGAAAGGAAAGGGGGAAATATACAGGTTTTTAACCTTTTTTTCAACTATGGTTTCCCTATAGCAGTTAACTGCGACAAGACATTCAGGGTCACCAGAGTGCAACCACCTCTTGGTGGCGTCCTAACAGGGTCAGGGGTACAACCTCTCTGCGGCTAGTGGGGTAAGGGTTTAAACTGCCCATCAGAGACAATTTCTTGGTTTTCTTGTTTCCCCTTCTAGAGGGTTTGTTCCGCTAACTTCTCGGCAATTCAGTGTATAAAGTGGCTTAGAAATACTCTAACGTATAGCTTTAAATGTTTCGAGCCCATCAGGATTAGGAAAAGGTTATGTTGACGTACCTTCTCTCTCAAGCGAAACAGCTTCCGTCAACTTGATTTAGTGTCTGCACTATTTCCTTGTCTCCAACGGCTTTTTCGACGGCTATGTCTCCGACGACTTAGAGGCTTTGTTATGACCAAGCGACGATTTAGACGACGACAAAGATTTAGAAGACTGAGTATGTCATTTGTCTTTAATTAGACTAACATTGGGGTAGGGGGGGGAATGAGGCTTAATGCGCGTCGACAGCAAGGTCATTAGCGCCAACGTCAGTCACAGTGCAGTGGTCCGGGTTGCCACTGCGCCACACATTCCACACATTAGAGAGATGGTAAACAAACCCCAAGTCTAGATCTTATCACAGATCTGTATCTCCTCCAAAAATTGAAAAAACCCGGACAGGAGGACAGACTTATCGTCCAGTTAGACTAACATTGTCATCACTGTCGCTTTGAATAATTACATGGTCTAACTAGACAAGCTCTTGTAATCCGTTCTGAATATCCTGATCTTTCGTTTTAGCGTCCAGTGGAAGAACTAAGTTTTAAGGATAAAATATTCTGGTGTAAGGTTATATGCATAATGGTGACTGAAAACTGAATGTAATACTGACTGTGCGAAGTGTGCAGCATACGGCAGGCAAGCGAAAGGGAGTGGGGGGGGGGGGGTTGAGACTTAATGGCACGTCGTCAGCTAGGTCATTAGTGCCAACCACAGTCACAGTGTTATGAAGTAAAACAAACACTGTAATGATATAAGAATATAAAAGCAAAGAAGTCCACAAACAACAAAAAGCACAAAGTTTCGAGGTTACTTTCGTTTCATCATCAGGTGTATTAAATACATAAAAGTTTCGTCAACATGTTAAAAAATACAGTTCATGAGAGCTTAGCATAAGGTAGTAAAATTTTTAAGTTGGAAATAAAACACGGAAAAACGATTAAAAAGGACCTAAGCTTAACTTGGGCAAAACAGGAAAGCATGATGAGGACCCAACGACCTCACTCCTGCAAATGTAGTATAAAATATAATTTAAGATATAAGATTTATCCTCTGCACTCGCAGGGGTAAGGTGATTGGTTCTCCTGATACTTACGTGTTTTTGCCCAGGTTAAGCTTAGGTTCTTTTTAATCGTTTCTATGTTTTTTTTCCCAATTTAAAAATTGTGCATCCCTCTGCGGAAGCAGTCATGAAATGCATTTTTTGACATGTTGACGTAACTTTTGTGGATTTAGTGTACCTGATGACGAGATGAAAATAACCTCGAAACGTCTTGCTTTTTGTATTTTCTTGCACTGCTTGGATTTTTTATTCTTATATACAGTCACAATGCCATTGCGCCACACAGTGCAGAAGGGTGAAACTTAAGAAGTAACCCTAGACAGTAAACGAAATGAGCAAGTTTCGCCGTGTGATTAAAGTAGTCTCTAAACGCCAAGATGCTGGATCAAATCCTGCATACAACCAAGGTAAACATGGACGGCGTCCAAAATTGTGTCTGATGATGCAAGAAGAGGTACAGTCCTAGCCAAGTGTACTTTCTAAGTTTGTGAGTACACATAATGTTCTTTGAAAATAAAAACACTTAAATTACTGTAAGTGATATGATGGTAAGTGAGAAATCGGTCAATGGTGAAAAATGGCTAACTGCACTACGTTATTTCTGGTGTAAGACTTCTTTGTTGGTGTGTCCTTTGAAATTCTTTGCAACATACCTAGCAGGTACCTTCCACAGTTGAGACTTTACTGTTATTAAGGCAAACTAATCTGGCTTAATAACGGTACTAAGGTCTCAACTGTGGAAGATAACTGTGTTATTGATCCAGATTAGTTTGGCTTAATAATGACGAAATCAGTTTCAACCACTTGACTGGTTCGGAGCACACTCAGCTGCTGCGTGTAAGACATCCGGGACTTACTTGAGTCTTGGAAACTACCAAAGATTGTTTTAACTACTATATCCAGCTTTAGAAATCTGGATGTCCACGTCATTTAGTGAAGTAAACAGGACGAAAGCCAAATCGGCTGGATTACATAATGTAAATCTATTTCCGTTGCCTTTTGGACTTTAATGTCAGACTGCCTGAGAGGGAGTTGAAAGAGGAGGGTTCAGTCTGACATTTAAGTCCAAAAGGCAGCGGAAATAGGTTTGTGTTTATATTTATTCATTAAGTCATGGCTACCATGTCTGGGTTGAACATTGTGCTAGCGTTGGCAAACTAAAAACTGCCGCTGTCAAGTCACCGACGCAGGAATTTCTAATTAGTGTTGACATATACCACCATGTCAAGGCAACTGAAAGGCTGTTTATTTATACAAGTTTTCGTTGGGAACATGACAACCAGAATGACATCAGGGTTCTGTGGACATATTTCGTGTGGACGTAGGATTTATCAACACGAATCCGAGAACCCTTTCAATCACTAAGAATAATTGAGTAATTCGTTCAAACCCACCCTAAACGTAAAAAATTCCCTAAGGTTGATGTATGAGTTGAATTTACCATTAATGGTCGTCACCGTTACTTGAAGACTTAACATGACTTAATACAGCAGGGTCACCGACATAAACTTGTTGTTAAACAAACTAAGCGTGATTGCTGTAAGTTCTTCTTCTCAAATCGGGTTGTTGCTCCGTGGAATGCACTTCCTGATGATGTTGCCCAGGCCCCTACATTAGCAACCTTTAAGTCTAAGACTGAAGGGCGTTGATCTGACCAAATATGTAATATTTTTTAAATAACAATTTATAATTATTTATGACAAAGGGATTACTGGCTTTATTAATTGATATGGTTTTATTTTTTTTATGTAATTAGGTAAAGTGTAAGTGGATACACCCAACTCCTTCTTTATCCCTTTGTGCCAGTGTCACAATAAACTGAATATATTATATTATGTTCTTGTTGTTGTAGTTTTAGGTGTGAAATTATTTTAGCTGTTGCACATTAATATCTAAGGTTTCCTGAATGTTTGTTTTCTGCTAACTGCAAACGTTTGAGAGTAAAAACCGAGAATCTCTTAACCAAATTATGTTGACTTACGTATTTAAAATCCACAAATAAGTTTTGTTGCCACGGACTTCTATCCAAGTTCTTTAAAAAAAAAAAAAAACCAATAATACCATGCAATTTTTTTGCGTTTCTTGCTGGATGTGACTACCGACTAATTTGTACTTTATTGTTAGTTTTTTAATAATTTATTTTTCGTTTGAAATAATTAGTGACATGGCTCATGTCGACAATGAATTACTTTTGCGAGATCCTGTTAGAGACACTCTTGTGTTCTTATGGAATTTTTTTTTCTCAAGAATAAGTTTTACCGGAAATTACTTAAAAGCGCATGCCTGTGTACCTCAGCGGCTGAAGAGCAGTGATGGAAAAATTTTACCATTCGCAAACCTTGATACTTGACGTTTTATTTCATTTTTTTTTTATTTGATGATGGCGTCAGGGTTTCCAAGACAGTGAAAAATTTTCACTTTTACGAAAATTTACCATTACAAGGGAAAAATATAAAAGAGCTTAATTTGAAGAAAATTGCCTCGGCTGCAAAACGTCTGACTGAATCGTGCGATACGATTCAGCACGTGCCTTTCGCTTTGATTTCATCCCCGCATGATATGGAATGACTGTCATGCCATTACTATTTCTATAGTCATGCAGTTTGCAATGAAAATTCAGAATTACTGCATACTTCGCCATATATATTCCGATTATATTAATGATTAATATAACATTTTTTTTAGGTATAAAGGAATTTTTGTGCGAATAATGGGAAATGCCGGCAATGAAGAGGGTGAAATTGTGTGCGCCATGGAAACCCAAGATTTTGTATTTCTGCCCACAGATGGTAAATATTTAAACTCGAGTATTTCGGTTTTAAACGATCAATTTATTTCCAGTTTAAACTGAGGACATTTCTCCCATATATCAATGAAAGGCTCATCACCTTTGACTCATTTCGTAATCTGTAAACTCATTCCCGAGGGTTGTAGGCCAATAAAACGTCCATTCTTCCTTGAAATGCGAAATGAGTTTGGATCCCGAAGTTCTTCCCACGGGAACGACTGGTAAGTCGTTTACGGAATATTAAGCTGGGTTTTCCCCGGAAAAATCAATCAGCGGAAGGTAGCTTTCAACAACACACAGCAACGATATAGTTTTCACAAACACGAAGTTTCTTATCCGAAGGTGTTGAGGGATATAAACAGTTTTACTTTTTGCCTTTTTGCGGCAAACTCTTCCTGAGCACACAACTTGCAATTGTTTCACTTCTCGCGTAGTCACTTATAAATTCGATGCACAACTATCGCTAGTCCCAGTGAAAGTTTGGTAGTACGTTAACAAACTAGTAACATAGTCGGTTAAGCAGTACCTCACGAACACATGAGCGTAGCAGTTTCTGTGGCTCAGCTGAAAGAACACTGTTCCTGACTATACAACACGTAGTTCTTATCTTCTTCTTGTGGAGTCACTTGTAAATTCTACGCATAATGTCGCTGGACCTGGTACGTTAGGAAACTAGTAAATGTCGCTAATGATGTAAAACCTCATGAGCACACGAGAAATCATTGCAGTGTCTGTGTGCTACTATAGATAGCTCAACAAAAAATCAGACAATAGGCCTACTATAGTACTTGACATTAACTTCACCCACCACAAACTAACTTAATATTTATTAAGCCATTCGTTATTAAGTCTCTAGTTTTTCAAAGGTTGGAATGGGATTAATTACTTATATTTAAGTTTTAGGCGGATGTTGGTGTGGATAGGCCTATTTTGCATAATTAGGCCTATAATTCGTAATAGAGAATATTTACTAAGCAATATTTAGGCATCTAAGAAGTCAAAACTAAATAAGGCAAGTATGAGAAGTAATTCTTTAGCCTCAAAACAGGGAGTGACGAGAATATGAGGGGGACTGAGAATATTTGGAGCTATTACACTACGCCATCTTACAGTCACGTCGCGTCACTAGTATAGCATAAGGCCTACCGTCCAACAAGTAAAACAAAACTTTTTTGGTTAGATTGGGTCTAAATTAGGTCAAATCACCCAATTCAAGCTAGGACGAAAGACCTAATCTAGCCTAACCTTACGGAGTTGGGGTTTGTTTAACATCTCTGTAATGTGTGGCGCAGTGGCAACTCGGACAGTGACTGAGATTGGCACTAATGACATTGCTGTTGACGAGTCATTAAGCCTCAATATCCCCCCTTAACCTTACGTAAGCTAATCTAATTTAAAAAGTGATTGTTTTATTTGACGGTAAACCGCTTACAATAGTAGCACCGAACATTGGAAGTATAATCCTCAAATATCTCTGGGTGTTCTTGGCTGAACTAGTAAATTCTATCATGCTTAGTCAGGTGGTTACTCCAGTCCATAACCCTCCTGAACCTATCCAACCAGTCGGTTTATGAAAATACGGGTTTTTTTTTAAAGCAGCGGTAAATGATTTTAACAAAAGTAGCTTCTTGTTGGTTAGGAGAGTTTAAGGTATATAAAGAAAAAGAACGCATTCTGGTAAAAGGCAACTATATTTAGAGCATTTGGTCAAGAGAGTAGAAAAACAAGAGAGTTCAATCCTACTGTGGCCATGGAAATCTCGACAGCTTAGGGCCAGCTTACATAAGAGCATTAGAACACCACAACTGTCCGTAACAGAAAGTTGCATGAGCGTGGCTTGAATCATGGTTGACTATTGTAGAGTTGAGAAACTTGAGATGATGCAACACGAGTTGACTAATGTTAATTCATAAATGTATACGCTATAAAGTCAGTGGTGATTACAGCACATATCCCGTCTGCAGGGATCTTCACATTCTACAATACTTGAACATTATAGTACAGACACATGTTGTACAATATCATTGAAATATGAATACTCCTCCAATACGGGTATTTGCAATGACTTACACATCAGCGACAGCTAAACCAAAAAGCTGTAGAGTCACCATGAGGGGTAAAAAAATCCTCACTAAGTCCTCATTGTGATCACTCCTGACGCAAAGCGGATTGAGTAGCGATGTGATTAGATTTTCTTTTCTGGACTCCCTTCACGAAGGGTGGCAGAAGCTTGTAAAGAGTAGAGGGAAGAGGGTGTTGGAAAAAAGGGTAGTTATGGATTTGGCATTAATATAAGGTTCGTCTATTTTAGCTACTTTTCGTTCTACTGAGCTGTAATACACAACCCTTCAAAGAGAATTGCTTGGCACAGGATAATATTCATCCACAGTCACATTGGAGACATCTTTGTTGGACTGATATTTTTTTCGAATTAAATAGAAAAAAAATTGATTGAAAGTGAATCATCTGTGGGAGATGAAGACGAACGGCGAAAGCAAAAATTAATCTACGTTTTCAATTGTCATTTGTAAAATGAAATGTTTGCGCTTCAGAGTGTTAAGTTCAAACTGACAAACTCAAACTTAAACAAGTAACAGGAATACGGTTGGCCCGTTTACTGGTTTTGAGTCTGAAGGGTGTTATGGTTTGATGACAGTCAGTAGATCACGTGTTTATGGGCTATTGTATAATCATCGTTTGTGTAACAAATTGTTTAAAATCACCGAAAACACTATCAGTCCCAACGAATGCATGTTGCTTACGACCAGAAATCATTTTGACAGATTTCATTAGCATTGAAATCATCCATGACATTCTAATTTAATTTAATAGAAATCACCAATTGTAATGACATTTTTGGCTTGTTATTGGTTTCTTATCGTAGCTTGTAAATTTTGAAAATTCGTTCAAACTAAAGCACAATATTATTTATTCGAATATTGTCGTTTAACTGTTGAATCGTTTTCAGTTTATCTAACCATTTTTAAGGTAACATTTACGCAACTAGATTTTCTCACTTGCCGAAGGCTATTTGATAGTCTCGTTCCTTATTTACAGTGAGGTTCCAGTTTCTCTAAGGCAGTGCGGCAAAACAAATAATTACAAACAACAACAGTAATTTTAAACATTGTTACAACACTGTTTCATTCTCGCTATTCCCTAAATTTGTTGATTCTCGCACAAAGAACAGCTTTTAGTAGCGATCAAAATGACGATAGAAAACATAGCTTCCCACAGCAAGAATTCAAAATCAATCATGGCACCCATTTCGGGTTATCGAAAGGAAAACAAACCATGAAAGCTGGCATTCAGAAATCAGCCTGCTGTTTTGCGATGCAGTAGAGATTGTTTTCTTGTTGTCAAAGATTGACGCCATCATGCCGCATGCATCATACTTTCGCGTCACACGCCACGAGAAGAGGATCTCCATCCATGTCGTTGACATGGGTAAAATATATATTGGGGGGGGGGGATGGGCTTAATAGCGTATCGACAGATAAGCAACTCCAAGCCACGTGCTCCATTAAAGGCTAGAAGCAACCAGCGAAATTAGTATTAATAGTCAAAGCTAATGAAAGAAAAAAAAGTACCTTGTAAGTCGTTGCATAAAACTGCCCTAAGGCCAGCAACATTCCATTTTGTTTTCGTAATATGATTCATTTTTTTTTTGACAGCCAGGTTTTAGATGAGGCACATTCGATGTTATCCCATACGTAATTCATAATATGCATATGCGCAGTTTTATCCATAAAAGTTAGGAATTGGCAGGCTTCTGGAGTTTTTCTGTTTTATTGTGTTTTTCTCTGCTGCCACCACAGACTCCCACATCCAATAAGTTTCAAACTTAAAGACTCCGCATCCGGCCCTTCAATACACATCCTTCCACGGAATGCACTTTCTGGTTTCGTCGACATGGTGCTGGCTGAAATAGGAAGAACCTAAACCCCATCAAATAACTCTTTGAAGGACGTGGTACCAGAGGAGTAAAATTCTAAGAATTTCTCCAACTCCTCTACATTCCACTTGCTCCGTCGTGCTGTGCATAAAGGACCTTGGTCGAATTGTCTCCAAGAATCTCTTTGGCTAAAGACACTCGATCTAAGTCTCCCCCCCCCCACTCCGGTGGGGAGCGGAAGAGGAAGACAGGAGGAAACTGAACTCGTGTACTACACTGATCAGAAACTCCATGTCCAGTGCACACAAGAGTGGTTTCTGTCCAAAACTCTTCCTTATGTCTACAACTCACATTAATTGCAACAGCGGCAAACATACCAAGCACTCGGTCTCTTCAATCGGATTTTATTTCCAACCCCTCTTCCCTTTTACAATTTAATTAATTATCTTGGCCGAGAGTCCACTAAACGTGATCAGCTGGTGGCTCCGAAAATACAATGCGTTGCCTCAAAAGAAGGCAATTCCCAGAAATTAATTAGTAAAGCACCGCACCACGTGTTATGCGAAGCCTTTTATATAACCAAGAATTCTTCAACGTTTTTTATTATCGCTAGTTTTGCTATAATTGTTTTTAAAGAAAAAAACATCTTTTTTTTGGGGGGGGGGGGGGAAATTCTTCACAAGAGGGACATTCGTGAGCTGCCATTTTTCCAAAGTTGCAGTTGGGTCAACAACAAAACCAAAATATCTCACAATGGTCACACTTCAACACATTTGAGGTACCAAAACCTTTTTTTTAGGAACAGCTTGACTCCTGAAATTTTATACGACACATCGTGTTAAGGAACATGTCAAAGCAGAGGCAGAATCAAGTATTATACGGGTTATAGATGGTATTTTGAAGGTTTGTTGAGCTTCCAGCCGAAGCCATGGAGCTAGAAGGTGAGCGGGACAATTTCGCTAGCTAATTAAACAGGATATTCCTACGATCTTTTACATTCCACAATCAATAAGAGCACGAGGCATCACAGGGTCCTTCTGTTCCCGAAAATGCTACGGGTTGCTGAAATCAGTGTCGAACCAGGTTAGAAATGTACTCCTAACAGATCTCATTAGCACTGAAAGCATCCATGACATACTAATTAAATTTAATAGAAATTACCAAGGGGATAATCTCACTCTTTGCATAATACTATATTACAAGGTTTTTAATGACATTTTTGGCTTGTTATCGGTGTCTTATCGTAACTTGTAAATTTTGAAAATTCGTTTTAAACTAAGCATAGTATTATTTATTTGAATAGTGTCATTTAACTGCTGACTTTTTTTCAGTTTATGGAACCATCTCTAACGTAACATTTACACAACTAGACCTTCTTGGTTGCCGAAAGCTATTATTTGATAGTCTCATTCTTTATTTAGAATAAGTTTTCTACTAAAGCAGTGGGCAAAACATAATCAATTATAAATAACAACAGCAATTTTAAACTTTGCTACAACACTGTTTCATTATCATTTCTCGCTTTTCCCCAAATTTGCGTATTCTCGCACAAAGAACAGCTTTTAGTGGCGACCAAATGACGTTGAAAATAAAGATTCTCATTGAAACGGGCCGATGGAGGGAACGAATGGGAAGTAAGGAAGGATAGTGGTGCGGGGGTGGGGGAGGGGAGGTCATTAGAGCCAACCTCAGTCACAATGGGCTATGTTACAATGTTTTTCATGGCGTAGTAGTATGGTGTACTATTCACACAAAGTAAAAGAAGACCTATTTGAATATAAGAATGAAAGTTCCTAACAATATTGGTAAGCTTTTAACAATATTATTTTAACACTAACTTAGGAGATATTTTAACAAAACATGGCACACCCATCCAACGTGTCTGCTTCAGACTGGTTTCCCCCCCCCCCCCCCCGACACATGACAACCAGCTATCTACCCTTCTCAAATTGAGCTAAGACCACATTTCAAATTCAACAAAATTGGATTTACTTTCCATGATTGAAACTTCCCATTGACCACGAAATTTGGTGCCGCCATCTTGCTTGACGTTCTCTACCTCCTCCCATCCCAATACCACAATCCTTATTTCCTTCCTTCCCATTCGTTCTCTGCTTCAGCCCGTTTCCATCCCTCCAGGCATCCGGAATTCTTCGATTATTGTGTTGAGCGTGTGATGTATTTCCATCTTCGGCCATGACCCTTGACCTATGCTTCATCTAAATGCTAATGATCACAGGCCTCATCACCATTATCGTCAATCCAAAGCTTGCCTTTGTCTGTCTGCCTCTCCATCTCTAGAACTTGAACTATTTCTCGTCATGATAGTCGAACATAATTTTAAAGATGTAAAGTCTATTTTAAGCTATTTTTTTAACGACTACTTTTGAATTTAAATCTACATCCTTGCATCATCAGCATATATTGCCTGATACCTCGAATATTGACTGATGTAGCCGGTCCATTCTTCAGCCATAGAATGCCGATTCTTTAAAACCAGCAGTTCTGCACCTACACAATGAATATAAAGAATACGCCCGATGGGTTAAGAAATGGAATTTGGTAACTCTTTAGTTATTATTTGCTTGTATAAAAAATCCCACGTTACAAAATATGTAATTAGTTGAGCAAATATTTTAATCATTTAATAATGCTAAAAGCAAGTATTTATAAGACTGGGGAGGAGATTTTGTAACTCTAAAAAGTCCCTATTGAAACACGTTAGATTCGTTTCTATTTGTTCTGTGTGAGTTTTCAGAGGGCGCCACGTATTCCTTCTGGTAATTTTTGCTCATTTTTCAGCCCAAATCTAAAGTAAACTAAATTACAACTAAGCTAAACTAAATAATAGTTAAATACAAGCTAGTTTCCGTTTAGTTTAGATTAATTTTAAGCTGAAAACTGAGTAGAAATTCCCACATAAAACACGTGACGCCCTCTATAAACTTCGACGGAACTAACAGAAATTGATCTGCAGGGGTCTCGGTCACAAATTCTCCTTCCAACCCTACAAATTCTTGCTAAAAGCTATTAAAGAATATACGTGGTTGTTGAAGCAGGAAGGGCTGCAAGAATTCACGTCACATGACCTCAGCGTCTTTAGGGATGGAAAGCACAAAATGGCTATAAGGCTTCTTCCCACCAAAATGAGATGCTAATTACCATGGAAAACACCGCTGTTATTTTTATTTACAAAATGGTAGGGTCGGCTTCTGCCGTTATTGCAGTACATCGAAATGAACTAATTTTTGCTGGAGTTCACAATCAGACAATAGGGAAGTGACATGACGTAGTATTATTGTGTATAACTCTATGGTGGAGCCAGTAACTGGGGTAGCTGCAAGGAGCACTGGAGGGGAAAAAGAATATCGTCTTATTGAAGCCAATGCTGTTAGACTGGATTTCTTATGCGCATAACGCGCGATTTTTGTTGTTGGAGAAAACAACGATCTTTTAAGCCTAAGAAATCCGCTCTCAAAGCACTGTCTCGACTAGAAGTGCCGTTGTTTTCCCTTACATTTTAATCTAGTGCACCTTGTAGCTATGCTCTCCAGATGCTATCTCGTAGCCAATATGACGTCACTTGACGCTGCTATAGCGGCCAGCAAAGATGTAGGAGGAAAAAGGCTGAAAACAAATGCCTGGATTTTTAACAGGTATTTATTGGTTCGTTCATCCACCTCTAAATCTGCTACTAAGCATGAACCAGTAGTTAGCAAAGACCTATATTAATTTTGTGACAATTTTGCGACAATTTTGGGATGAGGGGAATGAGGTCTAATAACGTATTGACTGGTAGGTCATTAGCGCCAACCTCATTCACAGAACAATGGCCCATGTAGGCAATTTAGGCTCATTCCAAACATTAGTTTTGATGGTTACACTACCAACCTTATTTTCTACAAGCAAATGTTAATCAAGAAAATTACTGCTCTGTTCTAAAGATTGAATGGAACTATTTTATCTTTTACATGTTTTTTACGTTAGTGCCGTTTTTTTTTTTTGCTTTCATCCTTTGTTGCACTTTTGTAAAATAAAAATGGACAAAATCGAAACGAAAGTGGACGAAAACAAAAAAAGGAAGAAACTAACGTA
>JAHWFP010001802.1:37656-66944 GCA_023313725.1 Lithobius niger | reverse complement strand
CCCCCCCCCCCCCCGTACCACCCCATAAAAACGTCCCTGTCCTAACTTAAAACAATAACAACACGAAAAAAGTTGCTAGAAACCAATTTTTTAACACGGTTTTTCCCCAGGCTTTCCCCCCCTCCCCCCCCCCCTTGGTTTTTGTTTTCCGCACACTTTTAAAAACTGAACGTTTTATTATTTAATGAGGTGTTGATGGCTCTTCACGGGTAAGACTAGGCACTGTTTCAAGCTGATCAGCCTTATTTGAGAGTGTTTGTTGATAAATAAAGGTCCTTGAAAAAACAATACTGATCTTGGAAAAGCCCTTAAAAAAACAATATTAGTCTTGGAAAAGTCCTTGAAACAACAGTATTGGTCTTGGAATAGTCCTTGAAAAAACAGTACTGGTCTTGGAAAAACCCCTTGAAAAAAACAGTATTGGTATTGGAAAAGTCGTTGAAAAAACAATGTTGGTCTTTGAAAAGTCCTTGAAAAAACAGCATTGGTCTGGGAAAAGTCCTTGAAAAATTGCATTAGTTTTTAAAAGGTCCTTGAAGTGCTTGAATTTCTTGTGTGCAATCTTGTGCCATTCCTGAAATAATATAGCCATCTTTATAGACACAACGTTTCGTCGTAGTGGCGTGAAACGGATTCAAACTCGTATCTCAATCCATCCCCATATCCCTGACGTAACGCTTTTTGAGATATACCCACTCCTCCACTGGCAACAGAAGTACAGCCAAACTTTAAATACTGGATGAATACAGGGAAAATAGGCGACCTTTTTGGCTTTGTTAAGCCGTCTAATTTCAAGAGACGACCGGTTATTGTTGTATATCTGTAACGTCATGTTGGGTTGGGCGAGGGTGTGCAAATTGTATAATTTTTCAATCTTCGCCGAATATTGGCTGTGCAAATAACATCCCTTCGTTTCAGACATCATACAACCAACGAGTGGCACAATAATATTATTGATGTCTGCAAGCCAATAACATCGGATGTTGGGCGATCTTTCCCCAACCAAACCGCACAATTTGTCAAAATTCATACACGCCTCACTGACGTTCGTGTACCAATCATTCCATCCAAGCTTGCAATTTAATATTAAAATTCGATAGCACCAGTTCCTCAAAAATTGAAAGCTTTCTCATTCGTAAAGGGCCGATACTCGTCGTGACGCATGGTTGTACGTCATGCAATTCCAGCGAGTTTACTTTCTTATTGCTATCTGGCACACCAATTTTGGCATTTATTATTATTATTATTATTATTTTACTTAATTACTTGGTTAAACCACAGTAGAATATAAAAGGATGATGTAAACGTTCAACAGGGAGCTATATAGATCTCATTGGAATCGAACAGTTTGCAAAGCAACTGTGAAAAACAAAAACACTCGCTACATTCGTCATTTCAAGCTCAAATTTTTAGTTCACCTCGTCACAGAAACTTAAACATTTGATTGTATTCTAAGGCTGCTTTATCGTCGTAAAGAAGCATCTTTTTACATTGTATAATACCAAACCACCAATTCACAACAAAAAAAATTGCAGGGACGATGGTCATTCGCGAAAGACTTTCTCATTTGAAGTGAATACCGTTATAGAGGCCTCTTGCAATAATAGATCTGTTATTAAGACGCACGCTAGTGTGTCGCCCGCCAAGATAAAACGATAACGTCCAGATAATATGTATATATGAGCATGGCGAACACTAGACACGTTGTGTCTTTACAGCAAAGGTAATTTGGCTGTTTTCAGCCATCTGAGGATAAATAACTATGCTACAGAAAAGGCTGAAACTTGTTTGATCGGGAACTTTGGTCACCTGACAACATAAAAGTCACTGTTAATGACACAGCTTAACGTTTTCTTGTTGAAAAAAACGACGTGAATAACGCTGATATTTGCCTAATTTCTAACTATTACTAACTACAGGTAACGCTTTTTTTGTATCACGAAAATAAATTCTTCCATGTGGTGAATAAAGCTGGTTCTTAGCTCATTTTACAGGTATTGCTCTAGAGATGTGTCCTTTTCATATGGCTTCTTCTAATTGGTCAAGTAGTTCAGGGGTTAGGGAGCTCAAAAGGTCCAAATTGATTGTTTTACAATGTTTTAAACATTGTTATTATGCAACAATGCCAAACTGAACATTAAATAAATCCGTGCGGGAGAGACTTCAGTACTAATAATCTACCCCAAAACAAAACTTGTTAAGGATTCCCGCCGAGATTTTCGGCCGTGTGAAGTCGTGATATCAGTATTAGTTGGTGGAATTAGCTTGGCGAACGAGCTTGGTGTTTGATATCACGACTTCCCACGGCCAAAAAGCTTGGCGTGAATCCTTAACAATTTTTGTTTTGTGGTTGATATCAGTAATTTTTGGTCCAAATTGATGAAATCCATTTTTTTTCTTAGTAATTATGAAATGGAAACGACAATCTAGTTTTCTGGTCCATTTCTTTTTCTTCTT
The DNA here is from genome assembly GCA_023313725.1 of Lithobius niger. NCBI lineage: Eukaryota > Metazoa > Arthropoda > Chilopoda > Lithobiomorpha > Lithobiidae > Lithobius > Lithobius niger. Next base: position 64,487 of record JAHWFP010001802.1, on the reverse strand, counting down.
TTTTTTGGTTTTGTTAGATTTTGAGGACAGCAGTCACCTTTTTTCATTGGATTAACATTTTTATTAGAATTGCAGTATCTCCTTGCAAACGCACAAATTTATTTAATGTTCAGTTTGGCATTGTTGCATAATAACAATGTTTAAAACAATGTAAAACAATAAATTTGTACGTTTGGAGCTCCCTAACCCCTGAACCGCTTGACCAATGAAAAAGGTCCATATGAAAAGGGCACATCTCCACAGCAATACCTGTAAAATGAGCTAAGAACTAGCTTTATTCACCGCATGGAAGAATTAATTTTCGTGATACAAAAAAAGCGTTACTAGTAGTTAGCAGTAATTAGGCAGATATCAACGTTATTCACGTCGTTTTTTCAACAAGAAAACGTTAAGCTGCTGTCCTTAATAGTGACTTTTATGTTGCCAGGCGACAAAAGTCTCCCGATTAAACAAGTTTCAGCCTTTTCTGTCGGATAGTTATTTATCCTCAGATGGTTGAAAACAGCCAAACAACCTTTGCAGTAAAGACACAACGTGTCTAGTGGTCGCCATGCTCATATATACATATTATCTGGATGGTATCATTTATCTTGGCGGGCAACACACTGGCGTGTGTCTTGATACCAAATTATTTGAAAAAAGATTACTGCTGTCATCAAACTCTAACGAAAGCCAACAAAAAAAAATGGACCACAAAACTAGATTGGTGTTTCCATCTTATAATTGCTAAGAAAAAAAAATAGTTTTTATCAATTTGGACCAAAAATATCTGATGTCTACCCCAAAACAAAACTTGTTAAGGATTCCCGCCAAGCTTTTCGTTCGTGTGAAGTCGTGATGTCAAACGCCAAGCTCTTTCGCCTTAAGAATACGTTATGTACGTCCGATACAACCATTTAATTATTGCATCACCAAAACACGACATGGAGTCCGCCATTGTTTTGCTGGAACGCCAGGAAATTAATGCCGACTGATGTCACTCGTCGATTTCGACTCGCAGCCGATTGAGATAGCTACAACTGTCGGCCAGCTAAAGCCGTCGGACGCTTGAGCTCTCACAGCCAATAGATCTATCTCAATCGGTTGCGAGTCGAAATCGAAAAGTGACATCTGTCGGCATTAATTTATGCGCGTTCCAACAAAACAATGGCGGACTCCGTGTCATGTTTTGGTGATGCAGTAATTAAATTGTTATATCGAACGTAAGTAACGTATTCTTACCGCAGTTCTTGTGTTTAGTTACTGTGTAAGTGATCCAAAAGTAAAGCATGCATGTCAAAATGGAAGTAATTGCCCTTTAAAGCTACAATAGCAATAAGCTACAGCTAATCGGACGGGGTGGGCTTGGGTAATTTCAAAATATCTTCATGTCAACTTCTTATTGCGGAAACGTAAGATGTTTAATTGTAGTCTGAGGGCTGCTTATTATCACGTATCCCAATTTTTATCTCTACAAGAAACATCAATTTGAAAAATCAATGCGAAATATCAGCCGTTTTGCACGTTAATATTACAAAATGTGTGCTACTTTTTCCTCACAGTTTCCAAAACTGCAGCTTATTGGAGATAATGTAACTGGAATGATTTAAATATATAACACATTTAGTTCACCTTCTTACTACAGGTACTGTTATGTTTTAATTGTTGTCTTACCAATCACTGCTCATCTCAAAACATCCGCCATTTTGTGTATTAATATCGTACAGTTTCAGCTGTTTTTTTCATTAAATTTTGAAAAACAACCCAACTAGGGTCACTCAATTGCTGTAATTTGACCTCAGTCTGTTTTAAAACATACAACTGTTTTAAAATATAAATAGTTTTAAAACAGTCATACGAGTGCAGGGATTTTTCCGTATGCCTAAACAGGAAAATCTCAACAAATTCCTGAAGCGCCAGTATTTACCATCGTATTTTATTATTGTTTATAATGGTCTCTTTTCCTTTTCTCTTAGTTTGGCTCGGCATCAGCGGTTCAACACCCTTCCGTAGTCCTTCCACCTCTATGTGGAGAAATTATTATTATTATCAACGGCAAAACAGGTCACGACAGCAATTTAAAACTTCCAAAATCCCAGATTTGCACTTTTGTCTATTATGCCCGCAAACACCATGAAACGCAAGCAATGCAGAGTAATTAAAGCGATAATGGTGACACAGGTACACATGATATACGCGTGTACGGGATTACACTTTAATTACAGCCCCGTTCCCGAACAAGTGCGAAAGTTACGTGGGATTTCTAACTTTCGCCGCTAATCGCAGGGATTACCCGAACGTGATGTATTGCCCGCAGAAACTTGGTTGAATTTGCAAGGAGGGGTTGTTTGTAGCAATAAAGGTACTGTGCCAAAAGGCCTTGTTTCAACTTTTGTGCCTCGAGGAATAGAATTAACTGAAAGAAAAATGCTAGGGTTGGGGAGGGGTATAGAAAACCAATCTACCAATTCCTGTAAAAATGAATCACGTCACAGCGTGGTTTTTCAGGCATAAGAAAGATGAAAAAATTGACAGTCGCCACAAAAGACGGATAAGATTTATAAGGCTACTAAAAATTAATTAAATGGTTCCTAGGAGCGCACGCATTGGTGTTTTTTTTTTATCGCATGAAATGTTTTTTATGACATTGTCTAAAAAAAAAGTACCAATCACGCATCAGCACTTTCGCCAAACATTACCTGGAGCCGATGACCACATGAGATCTTGCTCCATTGATCGCCTAGAAACGAATCTAAGGATCGTTGAGAGGCAAGTCACAACTAAAAACTTAGATCTAAAGAATAACTTTTATCAAATGTGTAACTTTTGTACGTTGATCCTGGCATTAAAATATCGATATTGTACTCCACAACAAAATGTAACCTACTGCGTTCGTTTTGTTCGATTAAAGAAAAAGCCATCTGAAAAATCACGAATAAAACGTAAAAAAAAAAAAACACTGCCCGCTCCCATCAATTTTTTTAGTATCATTCCCGAGAATCACTTAATTAATTTTTAGCGGCCTAACGAAAAAAAATGTATTTTTTTTTTATTAAAACTTTCGAGCTAGTTCGTAAGAAACCCTTGGTAACGCCAAAGGGTACGCAACTTACAGCACCGTAGTGTCTTCTATAGGGCAGTGACGCGACGTAGTATTATTGTATATAACTCTATGCTGGAGCCGTAATGGGTTAGCTGCAAGGGGCACTTCAGAGAGAAACAAAAGGGCTTCATACTGAAGCCGATGCTGTTAAGAGTGATTTCTTAGACCTAAAACGCCCGATTTTTGTTGTTGGAGAAAACAACGTTATTTTAAGCCTAAGAAATCTGCTCTTCCGTTGTTTTTCCCTCCATTTTTATGTAGTGCACCTTGTAGTTATGCCCTCCAAAACCCATACTGGTGCCAATATAGTGGCAAATGTCACTGCTCTATAGTATGTGAAACGTAAATTTAATCAGTTCACAATAGCCAAAATCTTCGTACAATTCTGTAGACGTATTGTTTGACTTTTTGTTAGTACGCATGTCCGGGTGAGAGCATCAAATATGGAGGGAAAATTCCGAATTACTTCGAACCCTTTTAACAAAAATAAAATACTAGGGCCTACATTCAGAAACGCTAGATTCTAACATGTAAACGGTTTGAAAATCCTACGTGTATGAACGTATACGTAGGATTTTCAGATAAGTGAACAGTTGGGTTAGGAACAGTTCTTCGTTTGCCTATGGAATGGAATGTTTTAGTCAGTAGAGAATACCTTTCAAACAACTTGTAATGGAAACCACTTTGGGGGTGGATATAATTCCCAAATGGAAGAATTCAATTTTTCTGCAACGGTGCAGAAAAAAAAAACAGAACAGTTACCGTTATTTCCCAACAGCAAAATTATTCCCCAGTCAAAAAATCACCCATACTTTTCAGAATCATTTTTTTTTCGATACAAGTATAAAGCAGAAACTTAAACAAAAACACCGTGCACATTCCTTTATATTACAGGGTACGTGACAGGTCGTGCTACAGATTATGTGCACTGTAATCAAATCCCAGGGTGAGTGCGTCATGAAACGATTTTTAGAAGCTTGTTCACAAAAGCACCGTGCTTCAACGTGTCCAGGGATCGTTTAGGGATTAAGCGTCAATTCTGACCACCTGACTCAAGCTTACACAGCGCCTTTAGCCACCTTCATTACCAACGCAGATTTGATTCCTTCCCCTTTAGCCTGGATACCCCTTTCTGCAGCTTAAACTGTACCCCTGAAACGATTTCCGAGATAAACAACAAATTCGTTTCCCATTTCTTTCGTATTTATTCTTTTTTCAAGGTAGTCGTCGGTGAACATCAATTCGACACCTAGTAGACCTACAAGGAAAAAAATAAGGGGGCAATAAAACCGAATGGGGTTTAAAATTTTTGCGTGGCTTTGCACAATCAAGTTTAGAAAAAAAAAATGTTTCGTTGCTAGAAAGAGTAAAGGAACAAACGAAAAAAAAACGCCCACAAGTTGCTCTGCTATTTGGCAGCTGTTAAGAGAAAATAAACGCTGTGCGGACTGCTCCCAATAAACACGTAGGTTGGCTTACTGCCCGTTCCCAGTAATTTTTTTTTAGTAAACACATCGTCCGCTCTAAACTGTCGTTTTATATATACCGCTTCGCCTTGATACGACGATTTCTAATTTCATATTCGGGGTTCCCATCGCTAGTGTAGTCGCCACTTTCGTCGCCATGCTGAGCTGAATTTCTCTAAGCATTGTGTTTTTTCAAATGATAGTAATTTGTGACGTTAATGGAATCCTTTTATTTTTTATGGTTGCGTTTCTTTCTATAGTTGTTAAATGCAACGAACAAATGCTATGACTTCATTGAGTTACGTCGGAAAAGGTTATTAGCTAGAAGGACGCAACCAAAATTTAGTTTTCCGTGTTTTTTAAAGTTTGATTGACTACCAGCATGGTGAATGCTTCGTCGAAATTCCTTAACTATTCAGGATTCCAAATTTACAATGGTGAGTGTTAGAAATAAATTCCGAGATTTTGTAATTTTCTAAGCTACGGTACTTGTTGGTAAGGAAAGTCACACGTTATCACTACTGTCTAAAGCAAAGGTACACCGAACGATGCTATACAAGTGTAGCAAGTAAACTGATAAAAAAAAAAGGTATGTTGAAGATTCATTCGTTGAAATTAAAAACCATGTACATGGTGTCTTAATTAACTTCAGATTTTTGGAACACTCTGATTTCTACAATTATTTAACAACCATTAACAAACAAACAATATATCTATCCTCTTAAAGGTTAGAATTTTGGATTTATTAAGATTACACGTTTCAATTATTTGTTATGAAGCTCGTGTTCAGTAGTGCCTCCCGTTTGAGTCTTATAGTCCCAAATCGGGCAAAAAATTCTTTAGATATGGGTGATAGTTGCTTCGGTAACGTTGTTCATGACTGCACCATTGTTGGTTTTCAGTTCATTAGAGTTAACTTAGGGGGGGGGGGATTGAGGCTTAATGACGCGTCGACTGGTCCTAACTTAGGGCCTATGCTTTTGGATTGTCCATGTTTTGTTGAATGAAGTGTTCTGAATACCGTGTTCTGAATGGTCACAGTGTAGCTTGGCAGATTTCGACTCTAGAAAGAATTTATACAATCACAGAACAGTCTGCTACCGTCGCAAATCCTAACCTGTTAACTCTAAAAATAGACCAAAATTCCACCAAACGGAGCACATTATAGAAGCGAAACTAAAAGCGCTTTAATTCCGAAATTCTAATCTTTAAGAGTGTATGACGTAGTATAAAAACGTTGACGGTAAATGGGACTCCCTGTATTGCACCGGCCACCGGAGCTTATAAAAAGTTCGTTAGGAACAAAGAGTGTTCGGTAGTATTCAGGATCTGTCTTTTTTGTGTATGACAGGCACAGGGCTCAACTTGACGAAGGGGGCTACCAGAAAAGACATAAAGGGGAGCCCATAGAGCTTGACGGAGTGTCTTTTGATAATATTACCGCATGTGCATTCACTTGTTCTGAATAGCGACCCATTGCAGCCAAATGTGGAACGACTGGTCCTAACTATTTTCTTTAAAATTTACTGTATGCAATTTTTAACTTGATTGATGGATGCGAAAAATGCTATACTATGATACGATTAGTCCAAGCATGTGGACAGTGTTCCACATGCCTGGACTAATCATATCACGAGTAGGACTAATCATATCACAGTGTCCCACAAGCGTGAAGAGGGGAAGGAGATGGTGTCTTCAAGCCAAGGCCAACTGGGGTATAAATTGCGTGTACCGCCTCCTGACTCAACGCCAGTTCACATATTTGCCGAAAGTTGACGTCTTTTAGCTCTGTTTTAGTAAAATAATTTTCTGGTGATGTTGAGTCAGCCGGCCTCGAGCCGGGAAACGAAACCCACATTCTCTCCCAGACGGCCTTGTGGTAGTGGTTTGGATATGAAGTGGTAGTTACAGCAGGGACACTCATACGTTCTACCTTGCAACGAATTTTAAAAAGTCCATACTTTCATACGATCACAGCTTAATCAGTAAATCCGTTGGATTTTAGAAAGAAGAAGGTTACGATGCTGGTTCCGTTCGAGACAAAGGTTTGATTTTTATCTATTTTTTTTTCAATTAATTTCAATAAACTGCATACGATTTGAAAGATTACGACGGCAAAGTCGTACAGTCAAATGGTATATGACTACGCCCCTATCTCTCGATACAATGTTGACATTAGTCAGGAAGTTGAAACCTGTATATTTGTGGTATGCATTCTGAATCTAGCTAAATATTACAATTCTGTTAGGCCAGTTTAATAAAAAAATTTCGTTGTACAGAATTTTGTTATAAACACGGTGTAAGGGCATACAATAAAATTCACTAAATCGAACCATTTGGGTTCCTATGGTCGAGATTGTAAACTGCAGCTTTAACAAAAGCTGTTTTCCAAATAAAACCACCATCAGTGGCTAGTGGTCCAGTTTACCAAAGCTATGCATAGTCAATGACGGGGTATCGATTGGTCAAGCAAGTATTTCAGGAACTTGAGGTGTCATTGGACCGATCGATTTTGGCAAAAAGAAGAGTGGGGAGGAAACGGGATAGAAAAAAAAAATACAAGTCTGAGCCTGAGTGACCTAGAGTCGAAGCTGCACTGCCTCGGCGGATGTATTGATTTTTCCCCAGAGAAATCAGTTATTTGAGATGAACCCCCCCTCACATTTCACAGAGATGGAAGGAATTTTTCTTCAGTCGGTTCGATATTTTTTTGACAGCAGGCGAAAAGAAATACTGATCAGTGCCCTTGAAGAGTAAATCTGTTTATTTGGGTAATTTTTATTTGACAATATCGCTAAGTTTTCATCAATTTCTAACCGACAGTTCACATTTCAAAACAAGGTGTCGGGAGGAATATCATAAGATGTAAAAATCCTCCAAGGAAAAACGAGCATTCTGCTACTAAATGTACTAAATGGAGCTCGAGCTGCTCATTATGGATAGGAAAGACGTAACTCGGCCGAAATTCAAACCCACGTGTCAAAGTTTCATCGTCGAAGTAATGGATTGATTGATACCTAACCAAAGAAAATTATCAAAATAGCTCCCCATTCCATGTTTGTGACTTGGTTACGCGTAAGTTTAACAGTATCACAGGGTGAACGACGGTAGAGATTGAAAAAAAAAAACAAAAAAAAACAAACCAACACTATCAGATCTGAAAAAAATCGGGGAAAAATTGAAATCCCCGGTTTCACTTCCAAGCTGCAGCAAAATTTGTCTGATCTATGATTCAGGGTTTCAAATCTCCAAGTTTATTTTAAATTTTAGGACTAAAACCGCATCAAATTGTATGACAAATCTTACACTTTGTTTTCGTTTTTTTTTTCTTTAATGTTTACTTGGTCATAAACATTGTTTTTCTTGGCTCGACCGAGTGTAAAACTTACTGTACACCCGCAAGATGGAGTAAAAGTAAGGGTAAAGGTGCAACACGAGCTTTGTGAGGGCTCCCCGGGAATCCCGAGTAAAGCGAGCAAGCACAGTCTAGTGGTTAGCATTCTCGTTTCTAACCAAGTGAATGCTGGTTCGAATCCCACGATACTTTAAAAAAAACAGAGAGAGATTCCTCGGGTCTGAGGGACAAACCTGTCGGGAAGTAATAAAATACGCAAGAAAATAGCTTCCATAACACTAGTTATGTTTAAATGTTGGTTTGAACTGGTGCGGTACGATCTCCTTCTTGCAGTATGTGTAAAATTAGCCTGTTATATTATAGAAACTCTCTTTCTCTTTCTCTCCAGCGCCATCCAGGGGCGGACAAGGAAATTATTTAAGCAGGTGTGTGGGTGGTCGCTTTACGCCCCCCTCCCTCTTCCAAGAATTCGCAACGTTACCGTTTCTGTAAATTATTTGCTACGAATCATAACCATCTAGCTTAAGAAATATTTTCAAGTGGAATAAAAATATGTAAATATTGGTTCATTTACTACTACAGGCTATGCACTGGAACGATTACGAATATAGTTTTCACTAAATCAACAATTTCGTGATCGCTTCGAACGGAATAGAAACCAAATGAAAATGTAAAGGAAATGCTTTTCGGGCGTATTTTAATAAATAAATGATTCAACAAACATGCTAAAACAGTTCTAAATTAAAACAATTTTTTTATTCTTGTATTTTTACGTTTCTGACAGCTCTTGACTGGGGTAACAATAGCATCCCCTGCACCCCCAGCAGGACCGGGCCTAACCCGACTATTTGGCCAGTTCTTTTTTTCCAAAAACTATCTGTGACTGGAATGATTTAACAAGTGACACTGTGCAAAATCAAACCTTTATTGCATTCAACAAGAGTTTGGTTGCTCAGCATACTGCAATACAGTGCAGCCACTCTGATACATAGTTGTATTGGAGTTGTTTGTTTTATTTTAGATGTCGTTCTAATGCCTTATGGTGCTACGACTATTTTAAATAAATAAAAATAAATAAATAAATATCATTGTGACTGAGGTTGGTGCTGGTAACTCAGCTGTTGACGCGCCATTGAGCCTCACCCCCCCCCACCCCCTTCATCTTTTTCATCATTTCAGCTGTTAATACATCACTCTTGATGATGTACCAGTGTTTACGTGGAATTCTCATTGTGCACTAAGCTTCAACAAGCAGAACTTCAGTTTGAAGTCAGTAAATGTCTGATTCTCCATCAAGTTTGTATTGAATGTCAACTGGTTTCTCGTTCCACAAGTAGTTTTTTACTGCTAATTCGGATTGTAGCAACAGTTTTAACAGTTTCTTACTTCCTTTTGGTGACGTTCATACTTAAAAGTCTGAACTGCACAGTGTGGAACGAGGTTAGGTTTGAACTTGAGTCATCCAGCACATGAGACGCCTGCACTAATCACTTAGCTATATACCCTCTTCCTCAAATTTAAAAGCTTGAAAATAATTTTTTGAACCTTAAGTCAGCCGAAGCAATTTAATGCTCGTGTCGCGGAACCAGCTCAATTTTGAACATTACCAGACATTTTAGGAGAGAAGAAATATCTCGTAAAGGGAGGAGAAGACCCGAGGATTTGAACCGGGAAACTCCGATCATCGTAGGGACCGAAAGATTATCCAGGATTGACCAGAATAGTTCCCATAGCCGCTGAAGAAGCATGGTAGCCTCTCACGTTACCCTGGCCGGCAGTCCTGGCGGGAACTTTGCCAGGGTCCCCTTTCCACGGGTTCGACCAGATCCGCAAACCTCCAGCAACCAGGTTGAGCTCTCTCACCGCTCAGCCACGATGACAGTATGCTGCATTTTGACTTAAAGGTGCTTTGTTGAATTTTATAATTGTGCTTTCTGTCTAAAGGTGTACAACACCAAACGGTAAATTGGGTGATTAGGAAACGAAATCATTTTATTGATGTTCCTGGGGCTCGTCAGGAGGCTCCGTCAGATTCAACTGCCCTACCCGCAAAGAGCCGCATTTTCAAATAATGGCCTTGTATTTTTGGGCTTACCACAAATGAATTGCATATAGAGTGCAATCTTTACGTATGATGAAGTTATACCATACTTCTCACTCCATGATCCATATGGCATTACCACTCAGTTCGTCTCACTGGCGAAAAAAAAAATCACAAAAAGTGCTGCTTATCCTCTGAACGAATCTATTTTAAAATTTAAGTCGGCTCATAATACTCCAATTCAATTTCATTTTGTCCGTAAAGACGAGCGCTTTGGAAATATACTTTCCGTTGTAAGAAAGAAGCTGGGGTTTCGAAGATTGCTGTAAAGGAAAAAAAATTAATACTGCCGAATGAGGTTTTAAGCCCCACCACGGAATCAAACAGTTCACTAAACCTATTGTCGTACGTACGATGGGAAACTCGCCTGCTTATAGTGCGCTGCATGCTCAAACTAAAATTATTTTAGATCGGTTTGCTTCGAGCCTCACAATTTAAAACGAGGGCAAATCGAAGGAGATCGTCGTTTTATTCCATTTCTTCTTGTATAAATTTCCATTTTGGCTTCGGAAAATACCTCGAAGCCAGAAAGAGATGGACGTATCCAAAAAATTGCAGACCTAAAAAAAAAGAGTATTTGGGAAGAACTAAAGTGTTTAGGAAAGAATTATTGTTTGGAATGATTAGATTTTAATTTAGATGGAATGGGAAAAACCGGAAAGCGGTGATTACTGCGGTACTTTGTAAACATTTTAGAAAAATCACACTTAACCACAAACACCGGACCACTTGATTTTTCGGTGAAAATATGGTCGTTTTCAATCATCAAAAGCTAAGATACATCAACAAAAACGGTCACATTACGACGCACAAAATAGCCAATTTGAAAAATTGCGTCCTTAGGCCTAACCACTCAGTACGCGACCACTGATTTCTACAATCACACATCCAGACCCAGCTCCAGTCTCCAAACGGCGCTAAGAAATGGGTGAACAATTCGGTCGATGCTGCAATATGCAGGGCTTGCAATGTTAAAAAAATCAGGTGTTTGTGGTAAAGTGTGATTTTTCTAAAACGTTTAGATGGAATGCAGAATTGGATAATACAAGTTTGGACGTCGTTAACTCCTTCAGACCCCCGGGGTGTACTCCCATGCAATAAGAATAAAAACACGTCCGTGTACGAAAAGCGAGCTGTACGAGGCCTCCCAGGGAGGCAGATTCGGAAAGGACTATCGTAAGTGTTCCGCACTTACGATACACATGGAGACACGTGAATACACCATACGAGTAGACCTTTTTTTTTAAAACACCCAGTCGCACCCGTGTATACTCTCGTTGCAGGATTCGTATTCTCAATGATACAGTTTGGTTTACGGCTGTACATCTGACTGCAATTATACCTAACTGTCTACTTTTATTAGACACGTTTTCACCAATCCCGTAGTGGTCTTCAAGCCGTGAATATGCGAGATCGAATCCCGTTAGAGAAATACGAACATATAACGACCCCCTTAGAGTGAACAGTGAAAGGTTTAAAACCGTTTTCTCAAGCTTAAACTCGCAAAAATAATTGTAAAAACTATAGAGCAGTGACATTTGCCGCCATATTGGCACCAGTATGGGTTTTGGAGGGCATAACTACAAGGTGCACTACATAAAAATGGAGGGAAAAACAACGGAAGAGCGGATTTCTTAGGCTTTAAATAACGTTGTTTTCTCCAACAACAAAAATCGTGCGTTTTAGGGCTAAGACATCACTCTTCACAGCATCGGCTTTAGTATGACGCCCTTCTGTTTCTCTCTGAAGTGCCCCTTGCAGCTAACCCATTAAGGCTCCACCATAGAGTTATACACAATAATACTACGTCGTGTCACTGCTCTATAGGGCAGTGACACAACGTAGTATTATTGCATATAACTCTATGCTGGAGGTGGAAACAGTAACTGGGATAGCTGCACGGTGCACTGCCGGTGGGGGAAAAGAAGGGTGTCTTACTGAAGACAATGCTGTTAAGAGTGAATTTCTTAGGCATATAATGTGCGATTTTTGTCGATTTGTTGGTAGTTGCTGACATTTTTAAGCAAGTGGAATCTTTATTTTCCAATTACAACCTAGCAGCAGAAGGGATTGGAGAAAATAACGTTTTTTAAGCCTATGGAACCCGCTCTCAAAGCACTGCCTTGACTAGAAGTGCCATTGTTTAACCCTCCATTTTAATCTAGTGTCCCTTGCAGTTATCTCTCTTGCAGCCAATATTACGTCACGTGACGCTGCTCTCTTACATTTAAATGCATCTATTCTCGTCAGCTTCTGAAGATTAAAATAAAACAAGGCTAAGGCTTTGTTTGTTGATGACTGGTTCGAGGGTAGAAATTTTGAAGGTACTGAATATTGGGTTGTTGGTGTTGTTATAAGGAAGTGCAAGTTAGGCGTGTTTTTCGTGTTAATGATTAATAATGTTTTGTTATCGGAGTGTTATTAAATTTTTGTAGATTGGTGGTGTTTGTATTTTCGACTTGGATGTTTTTTCAGGTAGCAGAGAAAGGGTAAAAACCACTAAAAAAAGTTTCAAAAAAATTGAAAACAAGTTGGAAACGGCTCTACTTCTACCTATTTTGACACGTTCAGCTTTTAGCAAGTTTGTAAAAAAAAAAAAAGAAGTTTAAAAAACACAGTAACTTACATAAAAAGTTTAAAATAAGCGTCATTGTATTGGTCGCCTGAAAATGACTAGAAGAAATTCATAATCAAATGTAAAAGGTTTTTGAAACTATTTTTGCGAGTGTATGTAGTCTGAAAAGTGACAAGATTCTGCTCTCTGAACAGCAACTACACACGATTTTCATAAAAAATAAAAAAATAAAGCGGTAACGTTGTAGTACTCTCTCACAAAGCCTTGTTTAACTCCTTCCAGTAACAAGGACGTCCAACAACGAGAGTGACGTAAAGACCAACAAAACTTCACCAACTAACCTCTGCAAAGAGTTATAAAGACGGCAGGCAAGCATAATTTGTCTCGGTATTAAAACTGTGAATTATCCTTCCTTTTGTTGTCTTTTCTCAATTCATGACGTCAAAACCACATTTACAACAACGCGAGTGACGTAAAAACCAACAAAACTTCACCAACTAACCTCTGCAAAGAGTTATAAAGACGGCAGTCCAAAAGCAGTTAAGAAAAGCAAGTTGTCGAAAAATTTGGCTCACTTAATGTTTGCAAGTTATGTTGAGTCTCCTAGTTTAAATATTAGGCATGGGAAAAATCATGCTTCAGGTATTTGCTCGGTAGTAAAACTGAAACATTCTTTTGTCGTCCTTTCTCAGTTCATGAAACCAAAACCACATTTACAACAATTAGAGTGACGTAAAACCAACAAAACTTCACAAACTAACCTCTGCAAAGGGTTATAAAGACAGCAGTCCAAAAGCAGCCAAGAAAAGCAAGTTGTCGAAAAATTTGGTTCACTTAAGCTTGCAAGTTATGTTGGGTCCCCTAGTTTAAATATTATGCATGGGAGGCTTAGGACGATAACATTACAAACTTGCTTCGTTTTTTCCCTCTTCAAATACAGCCACATCAAGCGCTGTAGGCTTCAACGTTCCTGAAGAAATCCAGGCTCATCAAAATCGCTTCCATCACGTCAGTTCTACGTAGCATCACTACCCCGGACGACTGAATCCTGCGATTAAGATAGGGGATTTGCATTTTGTGAGAGAAATGCTTTAGGAGATGCCAGACATGTGGTTGGCGGTGGCAGGAGGGAATGATGGGGGAGGAAAGGAGATTGGAAAATGACAGGGATTGTAGCGTAGATGCATCTTCACACACACACATACAGATACATACACTGACGCTTCCAACATAGTACAAAAAGAAAAAAGAAAAATGTACCAAGCTTCCTTCTCTACATATGAAATCTTCGTGAAAGTCCCTGTTTAATCTTTAGAGAATGAAGATTAAGCAATGTGATGAACGAATTACGAATTTCCCGTTGGGGGGGAGGGGGGGTGTGGAGATAAGGAAGTTTTCGACAACGAAATAGTAACGTCCGACGAAGCTAGTTTGAAAAACAACTTAAGCCAAGCAAAAACTGCTACTTAACTGTATAAAATTATTCAAAGGGCAATAGTTATGGATAATTTGCAAATACATTTTAAGGAAATGCGAAGGGCTGACTCATCAATATTACAAACTATTCAACTCTACTAAAATTGTTTCACGTTATTTTGTTGCAAAACAAAACTGGCAGAAGATGTGGAGATATTTTTACAAATGAAAAATAGGTGCCAATAATGTTGAACTAAAAAGAAAAAAAAGGATCCAGTGAGTGGCAACGATTAACTAAAAAATAACAATAGGTTATCCAAAATAAATTTTTTTAAGGATTCCCACCAAGCTTTTTTGCCGTTTGAAGTCATGGCATCAAACCCTGTGGTAATCCCACTCACAACGACTTCAAACATTATCTGAAATTACGCAGTATTTTTTTTTTCAGTTAAATGTAGAAAGAAGCACCACACTGACATGGTTACCTTGTAAAATATAGATAATTATTACAGCAAATTTCCAATTTTCACTTAACCCATAGTGGGACTGACAAACTTGGAGATCCCAACCTCAAACCGCGAAAAAGCTTGGCAGGAGGAGGGGTGGGAGAAGGTGATTGAGGTTGAATGGCGCGTCGACAGCTAGGTCATTAGCACCAACCTCAGTCACAGTCCAGTGTCACCAGGAATCCTTAACAAACTCAATCCTAACAACTTTGGAGCACACTTCCATTCAACCAAAATAAGTGCTTTTATTCACTTGCTCAAGCAGTTCTGAACTACTGTACTAACCCTAACTTTGTGGGGATGCCTCTGTCGTTTGGTTGAATCAGATATACCAATGCATTTTAAGACTCACAGGTTCTTAATATTTTTGACAACTTTCAACATTTCCGGTGATGTACACCGAAATTCATAGGGTTTAAGAGGCAGTGTACGGAACATCAGCGTTGGACAGCTCAAGGTACACGGAAACTCAAAGCAGCCATGTCAATGCCGTGAGGTTTGTGTCAAATGCTGTGAGTGCACAGTGTTCACACAACAATTTGACGTGATCTTCTTGAGCATTAGTCATCAGTTGTCATTAGTTGTTGGTTTAATATCTTTCCTCCTTACGAAGAAGGGGAGTTCTCCTGTTGGATGAAATTAGCCTTCTGTAGGCCCCCCACCCTGAATCCTTGCTTGAGGACGGGGAGAATTGAGGCTTTATAGCGCGTCAACAGCTAGGTCATTAGTACTAACCTCAGTCACAGTGCAGTGGTTCCTTCATTGAGGTTTCCCTCCTGGCATTTGAGTGAAATGCAGTCCGCCTTTCCATTTGAGATTGACTTTATAGTAACACTGTTGCATTTATTTATTTGCCATTATCTTGTTACATTCGAATCTGTTAACCTAGTGATTCACTAGGGGGACGTTTGCCATGGCTTGCAGGCGGCTTACCATTGTAAATCGTTGTTTCGCATTAGGAAATGTTTGGACTATATGCATTCAAGGTTTTGTGCGCGCCAGTCCAGTGTGGTCCCCTTCCCTTTTAACAGACATCGTTTTAATCCAATCTGTCCAACGTAGGCTTTCCAGGTTTGCGTGGTTCCCTGTACAGCTAGTGATTATATAGAGTGGGCGGACTCGTTCGAATTACGCAAGTTGAAGGACGATCTAATTCAAACATTCAAAGTTCTCAATGGTATTCTGGCTGCTCACTATACAAACTACAGTCCATTTTTCGAATATAGTCCCATTAGTTCTGTTTTTCTTCATTCTGATAAATGCAGGTACATAATGGGGGGGAGGGGGTTAAGGCTCAATGGCGTGTCGACAGCAAGGCCATTATCGCCAACCTCAGTCACAGTGAAGTGGTACAAAAAGGACGAGCGTAGCATAGACTGTGCGAATCAATTCTGAAGAGAATGCAGTTTATTTAGGTTTGATCATAGACACTAACTGGACATCTTAAAGATAAATAGAAAACTAAATTTTTAATTTAGACAAAAATTATGTCAATCAAGAAGCCATACAAATGCCAAAAACAATAAAATAATTTATGACACGTCGATAGAAAGCCATCTCAGACATGTAGTCAAAGTTTACAGCAACAGGATTTTCAGCAAACTATTTAGGGACCGACTGCAAAGATACAAAATTGGATTATAAAAATATTATTTAACAATGAAGGGCCAACAGAAGAAATAAATATAAAAATTAACACTTTCAAATAAAAAAAATAAAAAAAGCTACGGAATTACGTTGTTATGGTAATGTATTTTTTCGAATTACAAGTCTCTTACAATATGTCAGTAGTCTCTGCAACATGCCAAATAGAAAATTCCTTTATGGAGAAATTAATATGGAAAACGAAATAGTGGTTTTATCTTTCTTAATTTTTAATAGCCTACCACATGAAATTCTAAAAATTTATAATTACAATATTTTTTTTAATTGAAAAGTATTTTGGTTAAACATGAAACTCAAGCTTAGGCCGGGTTTACGCAACCACTCGCTTTTGCATTCTCGCAGCTAGAAGCTAGAAATCACCTCAAATTCCAACATGGCGGCGGTTTTATGTCTGCCGCCTCGCAACGAAAACAACAAATAACGTGAGTTCAGAAGCGTTTGGGAAAATTGTTTCGTCATGAGGAATTCTTTATATTATTGGCACGGATTATAAGATTGCAAATATTTACTCAACCGATGTCGGATTTAGCTAATCCATTTAGCGTTGTTACCATGGCAATGTCACCTTTGCCATCACGATTGAGTTCTAGCTGCGACAATGCAAAGGCGAGTCGCTGCATAAACGCGCCCTTATACTGTTTTTCTTTTTGTTAATAACATGAATTCCTGCATACATTGTTGGTGTTGGTGATTTATTTCATTTCAATGGTTTTACAGAATTTCGAAGTTTAAATTTTATAATATCACGTAATTAATGCTGTTTTATGTTTGTTTTTCATAGCTTTCCAACTTTGTTATTAACAGCAGCCTATTCCACTTATTTACTTATTGGTGATGTATCTTGATTATGCAACTTAATGAATTATTTTTCATTAATCTTACACTTATTTCAATTAGACCATGAATTTTATTTGCAAATAACTTTATTTTTTAACTTGCAGTTGTTTTTTTATACTAGTACCTTTTATGAAGTTTTACGATGAAACTGTAACACATAAAAAATGTGTTAGTTTTAGCCGTAGTTTTATACTTTAGGCTCAATTTTCAGCTGTTAGGCGTAATTTTTTACCTGCCGTTTTAATTTCGTTAAGTAGCAATCAACGGAGAGTTGTGTTCGAGAGTACGGTTATTCATTTATGCAACACAGTGCAGTGATTTGATGTTACCGTGGCAACGTGTTTAAATGCCTTCTTTTCAGCTTTTAGGCCCAATGTTTACCGGCCGTTTTAATTTCGTAAGTAGCAAGGGGGGGGGGGGGTTGAGGCTTAATGGCGCGTCAACAGCAAGGTGATTAGCACCAACCTCAGTCACAGTGCAGTGGTCCAGGTTGCCACTGCGCAACACATTACAGAGCTGTTAAACAAACCCGAAATCTAGATCTTGTCAGGTAGCCGGTAACCGGGACAATTTGGTTAGAGAGTATTCATCCATGCAACACGGTGTCGAGACTATCTTAAATGAAGAAAAATGTGTGTCGTTAACGATATCCCTTTGTTTTTATAGTTGCGCATTATCCTGTAGCGTTTAAATGCTACAATCGTATGTACTTATTTCATTAAGTTACATCGAGAAAACCTATTAGCTAAAAGGAAGCAACGAAGTTTTAATTTGTTGTGGTTTAAACTCATTTTGGCCATTGTATCCGATAGCAAAAACAATTTCTTTCTACCTGATACCGTGCTGAAGTTGAAAAAAGTGTCAGAAAAGACGAACAAAGTCGTTGCAATAGTCTTCTCAACCGATTCGGCTGTACAGAATACTACAAGGGAGGGGTGTCGAGAGGAATACATTTCCAACATGGATACATAAAACTTAACCGGTTATGATGAAACTACAAAATTTACCACACGTTTCTGCCAGTTGTCCAATCTCGCACACTGTTAACGTGCAAAATGTAGTGACACACAACTTAATCTTTATTTGAAGGCAGATTAAGTTATATGAGCGTGCATGAGGCAGGAGTACGTTAAGCAGGCTAAGATGAAAAGCAGAAGCTTCATACGGGGAAGGGGGGGGGGGGGGTTAGAGAGGTAAAGGATATTAGCATGAAGATTCTTCGACCAAAGTAAAGTTGGGTAATCTCTCACGACAGATTTGTCTCCCAGTTACACTATCCACTCTGCAAACCACAAATTTTAATTAAATATTTCGTAGTCCCCCTACCACTTCTTTAACCCTCTCCCCCCTCCTCCCCATCTTCCACTCCTAACTTCACTTCTATTTAACTACCCTCTTTCAAAGCTGCAAAGTGCTTTAGTGCTAAAGCCGATGCCTTGTTGCTGAAAGCTCCTAGCACCATTCTTTGCCATTAAGAGTATACATGCAAGGTTCTCCGATAATTAAGGCCTTAGGGTGAGAGAACCAGTAAAAGGATGTGGCTAGTCAATAAGCATCATCGTAAATGCACCGCTGTTTCAACTTATCTCTCTCTCTCTCTTTCTCTGAGTAAATGTGATTATGGCTTCGCAGTTCACCAATCAAAGAGAATGAATGTATTCAAATTTTTTTAAATGTTGTAGGAGATACGATTTCAATAGAAAAGGATTGAATGAATAAACTGATGGGTGTGGGATGAGGGTACTAGTTCTAATCATGATGGTTATTTATTTATTTTTGAATTTTTGGGAAATTGGTTCTTAAGGTTGAGAAGAATGAGAGATGAAGCCTTTGACTGCGAAGATTTGAATAATCTCAACACCTGAATAGATGAAAACAGGGAGAAAAGGTTAGGCACGTCCCACCAACTATGAGAAGTCGAATTTAATGTCGATGCTCGTATCTCTGAGCTAAGACAAAACACGTCTGACGCAATTTCAGTACTAATTTTACACCACAACTCAGTCCCTCTCAGTAAGAAATTAACAATTCAGACTGCTAGAAGTTGTGCTAGTATCATACACTATATTACTGTAATAGATGAAAGTTGCGCCAATGATGAAGACTCTATATAACTAAGATCGTAATATTTGTTTGTTTGTGTGTGTGTGTCCATAGTGAGAATCACGATAATCTTAATTTTGTTTGTATGTTTGTGTGCCTTTCATTGTCTGTGTTAGTAATGATTCGAACTGTGTTTTCAACAAGAATGCACAGTACTGATGACGTCATGTTTTTTTTCCCAGCCACAATATTTTCAGGCAAACGGGATCTAGGCCTCTAAGTCTCATAACCCTGGATCTAAGTAAAACTAACGAAAGCTTGGGCAACTGCTATCGGTGGTGCTTAATTGTGATAACAGTTTGAAAGGACCCTCAACAATCATTGGCAGACGCAGTAATGTCACAACGGGAAATCACAACAATGCTCTTTAAAACCAGCCATATACGGGGTGCTGCCCTAAACCATGCGCAATGGCTGTTTGCCGTGACGTCACCATGAGTTAGCCAATGACGAACGAGAACAACGGCTGTTTGGCCATCTGATTGGACTAGCCCGGTCACGTGATATGCACGTCACAGCAAACAGCCATGGCGTGTGGTATAGTACCATCTACAAAATGGTATAGCGCTGTATATTTTACGTTGGTACAGGAACCACAAAAGCACAGCTAAAAAATCCTATATTAAAAAACAGCCAAGAAAACCTACACCATTAATGTCGACACATTTCATTACGAATGAAACGGTTGGATTGGCGATATTATCCTAATAATATGCAAGTCCATGATAAAGAAACCTAAGGAAAAATAAACAACACCTAAAGAACCATTAGATACCTAAGGAATTCTGAGCTGTGTTAGTAGACCAGTATGCTAGTGTTTTGTAACTACTTTGGCGATAGACTGTACAAAGTTACGTATTGTATACCAAAAGAAAGCTTAAAAACAAAGCCATTTAGTTTTAGCCTAAATGATGGCATAAAAAAATTAATATGTTGCAAACGTAACTAACTGGAGATCTGTTTTTGCCTCTACAAATCCTATGTTGTTAAGTCGGTGTAATGTCCACTAAACACGAATAATCTCAGTTTTAAATACCAAAATATCCATGCACAACGTCGACTTGTTACCAAAGCTGCTTTCAGTGTAGGTAGGCAAGTTGTTTGTCTAGTTACCAAATTACCAGAGCACCAAATCGAGATAAAAAGCAGTATTGAAATACGGTGTTGAGATTTAAATTATATTTTTGTATTGCAAGAATGGTTGATGAAAGTTAAAGACTTTAGTTTACATTTTGTCCTAATTTGCATACACTTTGTTGTAAGGACCTCTGTGCAATCGACAATGGCACACACTTTCTTCTGTTGGCAGTACAAGTTTCGGGGCATGCCTTTGACACCTCAATTAACAAGGAGTTACAGCCAGTATCGTGCACAAGAAAGAAAGAAAGAAAGACCTATATAATTTGGACCTGGCCATGTCGTTCAGAACCACGTGACATCACTGCCTCCTTATGTATTCTGCTGTAACGACTCTACTCTGGTCGTCGATCTGACAACACGTATCAATTGGTATGTAGTAAATTTTAAAAGTTTTAGGCCCGGACTATGTCTAAACTGGTTTTTTTGTATGGATTTGGTGACTCGGCAGGCACTGCCCTGAATTTTCATATGTGTTAAAGAGTTTTATTTTCACCTGAAGATAGGAGGTTGACCTCCCAAAACGTAGTATCCTTCTTTCTTGTGCGCGATACTGCCTGTAACTCCTTCTTATCTGCTAAAAGTGTTTGACACTGCTCAATTTGGCACCTCAACACTGAATTCCGGTAGTACTATAGTCTGTTCCACATTATGCTTTCAGAAAACTGACTGTATGATGACACGTTTCCTAGCACTACGAGTGCAAAAACATGTGGATAACACATTTGTAGACTCTACACAATAGGCTGCTGTTAGTCTACAATTAGGTATTTACGTGTTTTGTGCTCGAAGTGGAAAGAAATACCCCGTTACACACTCAGTTTCCTGCAAACATAATGTGGAACAGACTATAGTTGAAAACTTTACGAAATTAGGTAAGGAACAAGAAGTGTTCTTGTAAAAAGCGTACCAGCATTTTAAAACAGGTTCTGCATGACTGCCTTGTCCGTCACGTATGAATGTGTTTTATGAATCCTATTGGTTGCTGTTCTTACTTTATTAAAGGAAACACCAAGGACACAGCGTCCCAGTCACCAAGTCAAAATGTGCAGATCGCAGGCTGCAACTGGGAGGTTTTCCCGTTTAATGTCCGTGAAGTTGATGTCCTCTTTAAGGAGGCTATAACGTGACGCTAAGAAATGGGGAGATCTTAAGGGTGGTGCCCCCTTGTCAAGTGAGGTCATCCGTTGGGTGGAACAGCCGTCTTCCTCAGGACCCGTGTAGGAAATTAACAAGGGACGTGACTTCTCGAGGCAACTCAGTGGAACGAGCTGGCTACTTTTCAACTGGCCACAGCCAAGGACAAACGAATGTTCTTGATCATGATAGTAATGGCAATATCAACGTCATCAACAACATGTTCGTTATTGATGGAACTACGACAGTAACTCTAAAGAACGATATCTACCATATAAATTTTAATGGATTATAAAACTAATGTTTAGGCTTTGTTTCATGTACCCTAGTACCTTTGAATATGTATCTTTGACGTCAATGTTCACTAATATCGGCATCTATGCGTATTTCAAGGCACTAATATACACTATGAATTATATGTGACTTGACTGGTTAAACTACTACAAAAAAGAACCCCCAACATACAGTCGTCAGTCTGTGGAATGGACTGCCGCAACACATTATCAGCGCCTCCAGTGTTGATAAGAGGAAGTCTTCTTTTGACAACAGATCCACATTTTAAATTTTGTTGGGAACTAGAGGTTAATTTGCCTTTGCCGTCACCCGCTTTAATTTATTTAATTTAATTTGACAGAAACATTCATTGCAGCTAGTAGGAAAAAAGCAACTTCAGTAAATTTAAAAGGGATACTGGCAGTTACTTCTTACTGGCAGTTGACTTACCTCCTTAACACATTGGTTTATGATTCGTAGAGAAGTGTGCAGTTGTTGCAAGGCTTAATTTGTTTTGGTATGGTAAACAAAATACCATAATATTGAATTTCTTGAAGTCAAATACGTTATTGTAAAGTGAAGCTGTTCATTTCAATAAATGAAAGACAACAGCACAAATGTAGTATTTTCCATACTTCCATTAGTGATAGCCTGCCTTAAATAACTTTGTGATTGCTTTAAGGTAAACGTAAGATCAAGGTAAAAATAGGCTTTGTTTCATACACAAACTAGCCAATTTAGTGAAGAAGAGGAGGACGACTACCAATTAGCGTGGAGCCATACGAATTATTCATACATTTGAAACAATACGGTATTGACAATTCTTTTTCTGAGAACCTGACCAAAAATAATGGTGTAGCTCTTTATGGTAGAATTATCAAAACTAGCACAAGCGAGCAAGTATTACGTCATGGCGAAACGTTCCCCCTTGTCCCAGTATGGCACTGGGAAATTTCTTTCACTAAACCAATCTTTAATCAATTTCAATCCTACAATGAGGGTTTCTTCATTACGTGTGAATCATCAAATCGAACCAAATCAAATTGTTTTGACGATTCTGTTTATTGAGAGACGTCCCAGAAATTGATTACAGGTCGAAGTATTAAAAATAGCAATTATTTTAAATATATCCACCCTTAATCAATTTCTGATCTTAACTAAGTGCCAAAGTAAAAAAAAAAAAAACATGGGGAAACTCACCCATCCCCCTCCTCATACTTGGCTTGATAAATAAATTGTCCTAACATTCCTTAACACGGGTTTTCCTAACACGTGGGATCATCAAATCTGCCTATTTTGGCAATCCTGTACTGGGATAAACCATGGTCAAAATATTTGCTCAGGGCTCCAGTGGGATAAGAGAGTAAGTCAGCCCCCAACTTGACTTGAAAATTACTGAGAAATTAGTTCCAATATTTCGATCTTTAATCAATTTTAGAGCCTCAACAGGGGTTTTGCCCACTGCGCAAAATTACCTTCCCCCAGTTTAGCGACTGTATTAGAAGAAACCCGTGTTACGGGCCTGAGACCGATTAGCGGTCTAAAGATTGAAATTAATTGCTTGGAGCCCCTGTGGGAGATAAGGGGAAATTAGGCCCCTACCTTAATTTGAAAGTTTGTTTGTTTTATTTTATTTTTTTAAATTAACACCAGCTTTCTAAATGCCGCCAATGCCATATACACCAATTTTTGAAGGCTCTCGCTTCAGCTTTCGCTCTTCAACCCCTAATGTTTCCCTAACGCGAGATCTTGCCTCTTCGTGGTTAATGAACTATAGTGTACCAAATTGCTTACAAATACAGAAATAATGTGATAATATATTATGAAAAAAGAAGACGAATAAACAACAACGAATACTTATAGAAGATCCAAAATACACAGATACACACATGACCCACAACATAACCCACTATACAACGAATCTAAACAACACTAACACTTACTCTACTAAACGGTACGTGATGTAAAAAAACGAACAAGACAAGAGCTAAAGCCGTGGATTTGCTTACATGTCTCCCGATTCCCAACAGATGGACCACAGCTAAAGAAGAAAAGAAGAACTTAGGGTCACTTGGAACCAAATACTTCACAAATACCCAATAAAATTATTCAATAGTCAAAAGTAGAATAAAGAAGCGAAAGAGAAAAGGCACAGAATGATAACATTAAAAAGTAGGTGGGCATTGGTACAATTTTGTGTCCCACCCAATTCAATTTTTTTAAAGTGATTTCACGTGAAAATACTTGCTTTTGTCATCTCTAAAAGTCATGTCTAGCATCCATACAGCATAAAGACCATGAGGTAAGGAGCTCTAATGGTTAGCACGATGCCAAAAGTCCCGGCTTCGAGCCTGATCTCATCTACCCCAAATATTTTCGGGAAAAGAAAAGACCTCTAATACCTCGTGATCTTGTCAATTATGGCGTGTGAAAGACCCTTGGAATTTACAATTGTAACTACCTTGAACAATTGTCCATCTCTCTTTCGGAAAAAAAAACTCCAAAGCATACACACCGAGGGAAAAAAAACGTGCTCCAACCATTCCATTCACGAGATTGTGACATACTGGAAGAAGACATGTTCTCATTTCTCATTCAGCTTATGTGCTAGTCCTGCTCCATTATCGTTGAGCTCATAACTTTTAATATTGTATAGTTTTTAATCTTATGATTCAATGGCCCACACATGGAACAAAAACTAGTCCAAAATATTGTGAAAAATTGTGAACACTTAAAATGACAAGAATATTTTACCACGGTGTTCTCCTGCAAGCAACAAATTAATGAATGTGATTGTGAAAGCATATGAGGACTACACTGGTCACTGGTATTTCTTCGGCCTTTATGCTATCATGAATGCTAGGTATGGCTTGGGAGATAATGTGTAAAGTGCTTGCGTTTTCTATTCTCCCTTAACTTTGGCCTACATGAAAATGAGATAAACTAGAAAATTATTTTGAGAAAAAAATGGTTGCAGAAGACATGATAATGATAAAGGTTTGACTAAGAAAAGTTTTTTTTTTACTCTTATAGAAGCAGGAATAAAAAAAAAAGGCACAGGCATCCATCTTAACACCCTCATAACACCATTACAACTTATTCAATATGCGTTTTAGATCAGTTGTTGGCATGGCAACCATAGTAGATACCTACAGTTTGGAAACTGATTGTTTGTACCAGTTGTTACAAAGTGTCATTGTTACATTAATCAGTTCGCACTCTTTAGTAGTAACTCTATTTTGTTAACTGACATAAACGTGAATCAATGTTATCACCACGACAAGGGCTCACCAGACAAATATCGTTGGTTTCTATAGTTAAGTTTCTGATACCTAATTGCAGAGTAGCCGACAATCAGATCTGCATATCTGCACAGTTTATTTTCGTCTGCACTCAAGTTTTACGAGGCGCATTAACGATAAGGAATAATGAACTGAGGAAAAGAAATACTTTCCTAGTTCTACGATTTTTAAAGTGTTGATGTAATTAACGAACCTCAACCAAAATGCACAAATTCATGCTAGAAATTTCTCCCGAAACCAAGAAAAAATTGCCGTTTTAGGGACACCTCAGAATAGTGTGATCAAAGTTAAAAACAAGGATGCCGTACTGAAATAAACAAATAATTAGCAAAAAGTACCTGAAATACCATTTAAAGTAAAATATGACAAGAAAAAATGCTCTTTTGCACATGCTTGTTGCAACTCTTGAAAAGTTTTTTTTAATAGTAATGGGAATTGACTTGAATAACGGTATTTTAATCCAATCTTTATAGTAGACGGTTTAGTTTGCAGAAAATATAAAAGGTTAAGAAACTATAAAGGGTTTTATGAGGATTTGAGAAATCAAGAATCTATCTCATGAAAAGCAGGAAAAAAACATTGTGAAGCGTATAAGAGCAGAAGGTTGTGGCATATCAAAGATTAATGTCAGATTAAATGGGTAAGATCAACAATAAAGACAAGGTGGAGATCGTTTAAACTGAAGAAGTAAGAAAGAAAGTAACTGGATTTTAAGAAAAGTCAGGCACAAATGATTTGTGAAAAAAGGAATTGCATGTAAAGCATGACACTGGGATAAGGGTAACACGGAAAAAAGTCTTAACAGGCTAATTGGTATCAGTATGAAAACATTGCGAGAAAGAAGATAAAAGTGTTTGGCAAAAGATTAATTCCAAAAGGGAAACAATATGTAGACATCTGTTGGGGTGGGGAACGAGTTCTGGTTAAAGAAGGGAAAAAACTGAATATAGTCTATGAGACTTAATTGTCATTTCAGGTTCCTTTCAAAGAGATTCAAATTCCTTTCAAATTTTGAATAATGAAGGGAATATAAATTGGTATTCTTCGAAACATAAATTGGAAGAAATTAAAAGAAATTAGTGTTGGGTAGTAGATTAATTCAGAACGTAAAACTAGATGTAGACACGCAGTTGCTAAGGAGTGGGCTCTAGAGAACTAAAAGGAAATTGATTGAGTACTAGGCAACAGAAGAAAATTAACTATGAAATTAAGAAGATAAACATAGGTTACAGTCAAAACACAAATTAGAAGAATGTACCGAATTGAATAAACTGGACGTCAGGATAATTAAACTTTTGAAAGGGACTTAGAAGGCTATTGTTACCTGTATGACAACACTACCAGAAAGAAGAAATTAGTGTTGATCAATTCAAAAAGGAAAACAATGTACAGATGTGTTGTGGCTGGCCCTCTAGAGACATAAGTGGAAACTAAACTGTCAGGAGATGGAAGGAGATCTAGACACACGCTAGTGTGTCGCGCCAAGTTAGGCAACAATCATCACAACAAACATCACATCAGTTGAATTGTCGGGGTTGTAAACCATTGTAACACGGCGCCATAGCGTCAGTGTCTTATATCTTGAAGCATAGTTGGGCACATTTCAGGTACTTGGGTAAAAATAATAATGCGGTACAAAAGATTAAATTGCGCTGAAATTGAGAGCAATGACCCACCTGATAAAAATTAACTCGTGTAGGAATGCCAGCTAAGCTGCTTTCAATACAAAATCTGACCCTCAATAACGTTGTAAATGTGTTAACTAGCTAGCTAGCTACCTAGTTAATTCGCTCATCCCCATGCTGTCGACGCGCCATTAAGCCTCATCTCCCCCCCCCCCCCTCATCCCCATGTTTTTCCATAGGGTGATTATTCA
>JAHWFP010001802.1:25634-37556 GCA_023313725.1 Lithobius niger | reverse complement strand
CCCCCCCCTCATCCCCATGTTAAATCCCATAGGGATTCATCGATACCGAGTTAACGGGGAGGCTTCCAGCTATGAAATTGGACGAATGGGTGCAGTACAATACGAACTGCATACCTGTATGGTTTGGAGCCTGGGGGCGTAACAGGGATGGCGTGGGTGGGCGCGTAAGTACGAAAATATTGTTATAACCATTGTTAGTATTGTCGGCATCGTCTCTCATTGGATGGCCAAAGTTCGGACAATGCGAACGTGCATACTAACGTACGTGCATAGACACACACTAGTGCATCACGATAAATCTAAACAACGTTGCAAAGAAATTGTATTCACGTCCAATTCATGAAAAATAAACCAACTATAAAAACAAAGCAGAATAGACAAAGATAAAAACTGGTAAAGAGGCCACTAAGTTGAGAGTGGTTCGGCCCTTCAAAGGAGTGACATCAACACACCAAAACTAACTAAATATTGTAATACAAATTACAACAAAATTAAAACCAAACCAAAAATCCATAAAGAGGTGACTAAGTTGAGAATGGTTCGGCCTATAGGAAAAAGGTAGTAGCAAATTGATGAAAACCAATTTCTTGTTGACGTAGTAATTTATAGTACACATCTGCACAGTAGTGGAATTGAGCCAATACACAATTTAAAAAAAAGGAGCGATATCATATCAAAAACCAAAACTGGTAAAAGGGGCCACCAAGTTCCGAATGATTCGGTCCTTCAAAGGAGTGATATCAACACACCAAAACATTCTCCAACTTAATCGCACCGAATAATACTTTGGACGTTAAATGAAAACTTGAACATTGCTACCGAAAGTAGCAATGTTCTAGTTTCCATTTACCTTCGAACTATTAAGCGGTGCGATTAACTTGGCGAATGTTTTGGTCTGTTGATATCACTCCTTTGAGGGGGGGGGGATTGAGTCTTAATGGCGCGTCGACAACTTGGTCATTAGCGCCAACCTCAGTCACAGTGCAGTGGTCCAGGTTGCCACTGCACCACACATTACAGAGATGTTATTCAAACCCCTAACCCCTGTTTTGGTGTGTTGATATCACTCTTTTGAGGTTCGAACCATTCGGAACTTGGCGGCCCGTTTTACCAGTTTTGGTTTTTGATATGATTGAATTTACTCACAGAATAACGAGTTTTGGAGGGAGAATTAAATGAGGTACAAGAAAAAAAAAAGGTTTTGTTTAGTATCACACTGTCAATAATGGTAAGATGGTACACATCTTATGTTAGAAGATAGAGCTCAATAGAAATACGGATTTTCTCTCGTTTTGTGAACTCAAAACAAAAAAATGTGATGAATTAGAGCAAGGTGTTTTGGGTGTTAAATGCATCTTTCATGTACTGCTTTAAATTATCAAACACACGAGGGAATGCTTATAGGGACATTCATATTGCCATGCTGGAGATGACATTCTTGGATCATCGCAAGACAAACTATTGGGAAAGCATTTGTCAGAAATGTTTTCATTAGTCAAGAAAGAAGGTTAGAGGTTCAAAGGCGATCAGATACTGCCTTAGTTCTAATGAAGTTCTGCAAATGATGCGTATATGAAGTAGAAAACTGACACCCGAAGATCGCAGGTGTCACACGTACCTAACTGCCCGTAAAGTGATACGAAACTGGGGCGAGGGATAATTGTCTAACTGGAAAATCGCATAATTGGAAGAACGTATACCGTATAACAGTATAACGGAAAGTCGTCTAACAGGAAATTCGTATAATGGAAAATCGTCTAACAGGATATTCGTATAATGGAAAATCGTCTAACTGGGAATTCGTATAATGGAAAATCGTTTAATGTCCCTGCATCGCTCGTGCTGCTGCGCTCGCTGCGGCTGTACATATAACATCAGAAACCGCAGTTAGACGTTTATCCATTATACGATTATCCATTACACGATATTCCGTTTAGATGATTTTCCATTATACGATATTCCGTTTAGACGATTTTCCAGATTTTTTATTTATGCAGATATCAGACAATAATCCCATTAGACGATTTTCCAGTTAGACGTTCGTCCGACGCCCCACGAAAACTTTCATTATAGTCAGTTTCAACCAAAAAAACAACAAGTTCACATTTCATCACCTCAAAAACTTGAAAAAAAAATTCATTTCTTCATTAATGCGGGTACAACCAAGAACAATAATTTCATCTTTGTTTCTTTGTTTTTTTGCTAGTACAGATTTGAAGAAGCCAACTTCAAGAAATGCGTTACTTCATCACACGTCAATGTACATACTTGTCACTGAAAGTTAACGGTAAGTTTAACAATTTTTAGCTATCCCTCGTAACTCCCCATATTAGTCATGCAAGATTAACAGGAGTCCGGCCACAAAGTCTGTTGGTAGTCCAAGTTTTAAGTGGACGGGGGGGCCCGGATATTGTTCAAGAGCAAACAACTATCAAATTTCGACCATGTACCGGCGGAAATATGTTACCGCTGGTCCGGTCAAGCTGTGAGAGTATGTACAAGCACGCGTGCTTGAGCTCAAGCAACTTTGATTGAGAGTGGATTACAAAATGACTGACACTGAGCCTCCAAACGTAATAAATGCTGTTTAATATAGAATTAGAGTCTATATTAGTGTGAGTGATGACTCGTGACCGGCAAACAGGAGCTCAGCAGGCTAGCGGGGGTCGCACGCAACCAATAGGAGCGCTTGCTGGGAGAGGCCGAAGGGGTCAAGTCCACCGTCAAACTCCTAATTCAGCGTCGACCAGGCGTCACGGACAAGTTTGACAACTGAAGTGGCAGATTTGATCGTTCGATGTCGACTGGACACGACAGAATATTGCAGTCTGTGGACATTATTATGCAAGCAAAGTTCATGGCGGAAAACTATAAGCCATCGTTACAGTTCTATTTTAGGACTGCATAGCCAATAGGGAGACTCGGCGATCGGTTGTTTAAGTTAACCATAATCCAAATCGCGTGGTCTGCGCATAAACAAACAGTTTATTTGCGTTGGGAAGTTTAAGTTTGAATCAGTGTCAATAATATGCTGAATTGTTCCCGTGGCGTATTTAGAGACTGGCAGCGCTGGAAGGTGAACGCCCGTTTCAGCCTGCGTAAGCAAACACCTTACTCAGTGTAACTACCAAAACGGGCGTAGAAACAAGGTTGGTTCGATGAAGAGAAATGTAACTTCATTGAGAAGATACAAACAACCATCGTAGCATTCTGGAATTGCAGTGAAGACCAGCGTGCAGCCATCTTGACGACGTAATTTCACGCGTTATCATGCAGCCGTGAATGGAACCTGGGTCTTCCAATTATCCGTAGACAGCTTTAACTCGAGGGCGTACTGACTTGTGAAAAAAGCGTACACCGGATTTCGGGTTTGTCCAATATATGTGGACTTAATCCGGATTCATTGGATTAAACTGGATTTAAAAGCACCGTTTCTGTCATTTTTGCTCCAATTTACTGTACAAAACTTTATCGTATTTGGGCGGATTTATACTGATTTAAGTAGGGGAGTTATTGGATATGAGTTGGATTGTTTGGATTTAAGTAGTTTTTTTGGCGTATTTAGCAGATGTATGTGAATTTGAATCCGAATTTATTGAATTTAAACTGGATTTAAAGATACCGATTCTTTGTACTATGAAGACGTGAGTACGCAGTTCGACAACAGTTGCATGAATGAAGAAATGTTGCTTTTTCTACTGCTAAATAAGGCGATTTTTGTGGACTTCTCGCCAAAGAGTAAGACACACGTAAATGTACTACAGGATACCTAGGCAGAAAAAAATCCGTAAAAACTCGATTTTCGGCTTTTTCATCTCGTGATTGCTAAGCAAATAAATCTGGATTTTTATCAATTTGAACCAAAAAACTGTGATATCTCCCCAAAACAAAACTGGTTAAAGATTCCCGCCAACCTTTTCGCCATTTGAATGAAGTGGTGATATCAAATGCCAACCCCTTTCGCTAAGTTAATAGCACAGACTAAGACTTCAAACGTTAAATATAAAACTTGAGAATTGTGCAGACAGCAATTTTCACATTTTTCATTTAACCTTCGAAGTGTTACTTGGTAGGATTAAGTTGGCGAAAGAGCTTGACGTTTGATATCACGACTTAAAACTGCCGTAAAGCTTGTCAGGAACCCTGAACAGTTTTGCTTTTGGAGGAAATCAGACATCGCACCAACTTTTTTCCCTTTCCAGAGCCTTGGTGTAACCATCACAGAATAAAAATTAAATCAATGCTTCTCCGACAAACAGCTGACGCGTACCAAGATATCTAACCATTGCTATTTCCCTTAAAACCAACCATTTCTTAAAGTTTCAAAACACGACGCCATGCTGCAACGTGAGATTCTCTCTCCTTGCGTGTTGTAGCTTAACCTTACCTACAGCCCTAAGAGGTACACCTGGTACCGCTGGCCTTGGGCCTTGGACCTCATAATTGTTGATTATATACCTAATATTATATAAAGCTACAGAATATATCTTTACACCATGTTAATATTATCCTGCATTAAATTGTGAATATTAATAGATCATGTAACTTTGGTTTGGTCCTGGTTCTACTACTGGGTGACACTAGAGGCTCATGGGACTTTCTGTGGCTCCATCTATGAACTACTCTGGGTATAAAAGGGGGTTCCTTCCAGTTACTCATCACTTTGGAAGCTAGCAGCAACTCTTCAACCGTAGTGCAGCGTAGCCACACTAACTTCTAGAGCAGTCCTTCTGAACCACTACTAATATATCCAACGATAAAACCGCGTGGCACTGTGAATAAACCATTCAGAATATCTACAAACCCTCTATGCACCTTATAGGCGCAGGCCAGCCTTACAACGTTCTGGTAGAGTTTAATCATATCAAAAACCAAAACTGGTAAAAAGGACCGCCAAGTTCCGAATGGTTCGGCCCTTCAAAGGAGTGATATCAACACACTAAAACATTCCCCAAGTTAATCGCGCCGCCTAAAAGTTCGAAGGGTAAATGAAACCCAGAACATTGCTACTTTCGATAACAACGTACAAGTTTTCATTTAACGTCTAAAATATCATTTGGTGCGATTAACTTGGCGAATGTATTTGATGTGTTGATATTACTCCTTTGTAGGGCCGAACCATTCGGTACTTGGCGGTCGTTTTTACCAGTTTTGATTTTTGATTTTTTTTAATGGTGTATTAGTCTAAACTCAACTGGCGTAGTCTAATAGTTCCAAGATTCGGTAGTTAGAAAAATACCGACCCGATGTAGGGCAAACAGCAATTTTGCTAGATAGAAAGTGAAGTGAAGGGAAGAAAGACTGAAAATATCGCACGCTTCAGGAGTTAGACGGGGGTTAACAAGTCGACGAGAAGAGAGCCGCCATCTTGGGCAGGGCCACGTGCTTCTGACAACTGCGCGAGCTCGAGGTTACCCGATACCTGCCGGACCCGCTGCGTGTCGGCCTCCTAATTACATCAACCCCGTGAACCGTGAGATTTGTGCCTTGATGGCCATTCAGCTTGCCCCTCCCACTCCACAAGAGCGGGTCACCCTTTTCGGGAACCCCTGCTAATGAGGATGGCCCTGGCTCCCGTCTTCAGAATGCTCCTGTCTTCAGCTTAAGACACGATTCGCCGCTGAATTAATGAGAGCAGAGGGTTGTCTTTCCACAAGTCTTATTTAATTCTGGAAACGTCGGAATAACTTAAGGAAGAATAATTCCCCTAGTCCTTACTTAATCTGGGAAATTGTTGAAACCTACCAAGAGTATTAAGACATTTCAGACGTTTTACACAAATATTTGAGTTTGTTGCATTAGTTTGAAAGCAATATTTACAGGCAACGTAACTTTATTTGTTACGTCAACAAAGTCTGAAAAATCAAACTGTGTACTTGTCGTTGTGCACGTAAAAACTTACAAAGTTAGCTGCGCGATCTAGACAAAGCATAGTTAGCATAGTGCGGCCTAGTGGTCTTTTGCGCGGCATAATCCATAGACCAGGGTCACCTCCTGAACTTTGACGACACGTAATTTTTTCCGTCATTATGGTTATTGAATTGTCATCCTGGTAGTTCACAATGTTGGCGGAGGAGGAAATTGAGGCTTGATGGCGCGTCAAAACATACGTAGTTAGTGCCAACCTCAGTAGCAGTGCATTGGTACGAGTTACCACTACACCACATATTATAATGTTGGCTTTAAACGACAGAATTTAGTTCTAATT
Source organism: Lithobius niger (assembly GCA_023313725.1). NCBI lineage: Eukaryota > Metazoa > Arthropoda > Chilopoda > Lithobiomorpha > Lithobiidae > Lithobius > Lithobius niger. The sequence goes on along the minus strand of JAHWFP010001802.1, from coordinate 31,348 downwards.
ACATCTGCGCTTCTAAGAATAATTGGCACTGTAGCAATGGTAAACGTCATGCGCCAAAATGTGGTCAAATGTGTAGTCGATTGTTATCAGATTTTGAATGCACTGTTAAAGACGTCTCGCGTTGCATCGTGGAAATGTTACGTAGATAGTCAGCTGGACTTTTCTTATGATGTATAATGTTCCGCTTATTTCATTTGTTTAACCTTTTCGAAGAATGGTGCACGTTTATTCAAATTGAAACTAAGACAACCCTCTGTTGAACTAAACTGGAGGATCCTTCTTGCAAAAAAAAACTGATCTGAAACACATATCATATCCGCTAATTGATCCGCCTTGCAAACAACCTTCAAGCATGTGGCAATACGTAAACCCCACTTCATAATAATAATAAACAAATTTTGTCGGCCCAGGAAAAAGGTCAACGTGGGGACCGCTAACACCACCCCAAGAGAATTTAAACCGAACACCGAAACCCGAAAAACAGGGAAAACAAAAGGGGGTTAATACGTACGGCGAAGGTGGCTGGTAGGTCACATCGCAGTAATGTCCTACGGAATGCCGCAAGTGAAGGAGCGGTGACCATCTCCTCCGGCAGCGAATTCCAACACTTGTATTTAAAATAACAAAGGTGCTAATGCTGAGTGCCCTTACAAAACTGCTGAAGCACTGTTTATTTGCCAATATCTCCATTCCTTCACTAATGCACTAACGGTTGTGAGTAAGTTGTGCTCACTCGTAAAAACAGAGTACAACGTCAAGTTTGGAGCCATCTTGAGTTGGCCTCCTAGTCATCTCACTGAAGCACTGCAGGTCCAATCTAATGACTAGGGTTTAATTCCTTGACTCGCGATGTCACTTGATTTTTTAGTCATTATTGCTGCTCACTTGTCACCCTTGGCAGTTCACAGTGTCGAATTTATTGTGTTTTGTTTTTTCTATAAGTCACTGTTTATGAAGTATCTCTGCATTCGTTGTAATCTATTGTCATATTTGCCTAGAGGTGGAGGTATAGAGTTTAGGTATCCCCTGATGTTAGAAAGAATAGAATAGACATTGTCGGCCAATCAGCTTGCAGCTTTTTGAAGGCCCAAGCAGCGGATGTTAAGTGGAAGGAACCACCATCGTAAACAGTTGTTTTTGCCGCAGGAGGGACGAAACCGGAGTACCCGGAGGAAACCCTCGTTTAACGGGCGGGAAGCAACCGGAGAAAAACCCGTACACATACACTTCCCTTCACCAGGATCGAACCCGGGTCTGTAAGAAGCCAGAAAAAACTGGGCCCAAGACGCCTATTGAATCTGACGCCCCAGTGCTCGTAGCTACCCGTGTTCCCAAATTAATTGTTAGTTTATAGTACTACAATTAAGGGTCGTATACCGTACTGCCCTGTGCTACTGTACTGTCATATACAATAAGCTTTATGTTTGGGATTTGGTTAACATCTCTGTAATGTGTGCAAACCGAGCCACTGAACTGTGACTGAGGTTGGCGCTAATTGTAGACGTGCCATTACACCTTAATCCCCCCCCCCCACATTAAACCAGCGTGCAGTTCGCACGAGCTTGATAATGTGAGTTAGTACGATGATCTAGTGTGTTGCGAGTCAATTTCAAAGACCAGAGTTCAACTCCCTCACATATGACGAGGCGTGATTTTTTTTTTCACCATTATTACTGCTCACTTGTCATTCTTGGCAGTTGCTTTGATAAATATTACGTGTCTACCAACTTTAGTCGAAAGTCGGATGATAAAATTTAATACCAGTACCTACAGAAGCAAAAAAAACCAAAAACGTCAGCACCTAGCGATATCATACCACAATATTACTTTTCATGTGTAAAGACAACACGTGGTGAGCTAACACACAGAAAACCATACAGACACGTTAAGATTGCTCCCCTGTTGGGCTTTATACAGCAAGTCCTATCAACCGACGGGCCTGGTCCCTTTAAAACAAGGTGCAAACGACCTCGTATTCCCGACGCTTATCTGTCGGAGGCCAAGAAAAGGATCTAAATTTCCGTTTTGCAGCAATGGTCCGCGTCGTAAGATAGCAAAGGCTGCGGTTAATGGCGGACTGTACGGATACGAGCCCGTGGTATGAAGAAAGTGCGAGGCCAAACACTCGTGCTCGACGCGGAAATTAAGGCCTCGTTCATCGGCAAGAACAGCGCACGTTCTTCCGTCATTTCCGGCGTAATAACATCTCATTTACATCCTTCGAGAAACTGGCTACGTGAAACGAACGAAATTCAAAAGTTAAAACCTTCCCATTCTGCTCTGAGGAACAGACAAGTTTAAGCAAGACGTTTGACGAACAAAGGTGCATGTAAGTCTGGGTGGCGTGCACCAAAAATTGTTTGTGTACACACGAATTCGGTGGACGTAAAACCCACGATGAGACTTTTAAAGACTTTTCATGTTTTTTTATATTTTTTTAATTATTTTTTTTTGAGCCTTAAGTCAACCGAAGCAACTTAATGCTTGTATGGCTGAACCGGCTCAATTTGAACATTACCAGACTTTTTTAGAGAAGAAAATGGAGGTACCCACCCAGGGATTCGATCCAGGAAACCTCCGATCATCGGAGGGGCCGAAAGATTGTCCATAATTGGCCAGAGAAGTTCCCATAGTCGCTGAAGGTGCATGGTAGCCTCTCACGCTACCCTGGCCGGCAGTCCTGGCGGGGACTTTACCAAGGTCCCCTTTCCAGGGGTTCGACCAGATCCGCAAACCTCTAGCAACCAGGCTGAGCTCTCTCACAACTCAGCTGCGATGACCATAAGTTTACATCCATGACCCAGCTCTGCTGTTATTTTATTAATTTTTATTTTTAAGTTGTTTGACATGTTTTAAACCCTTCACCTGAAAACGATTCCGACCAAGAAACCGAAACCTCGTGAATTCGTATTTTCACCAGCACTTGATGGCTACTGTGTTTGTATTTTTAATAACTAAAGTGCTTTTTAACTTTCTGCCTTTTTACTTTTAAAGACCATCAATTCGTTGTTTTAAGATTTTTTTCGAAATAAAAATAGGAAATGCTTTTCTGCGAAAAAAGAAGTGACGAGGGCAAAGATAAAAAGTAATTTTTTTAGAGGGGTTTATCGGCGAAATCTACCATGTGAGCCGGCAGATTAATTTATATTTTGTACCAAAAATTTTAGCAAATGCACGTCAAAATCACGTCAAAATGCACGTTTTAAATTTTCCTTGAAGTTATAAAAGGACGAAACACCGGGAGAGGGTAAGTTCAGAAAATTCAATAACCTTGCAGCATGCACGGATCCAGCTAGTTGTAAAGTAGAGAGCCGCCCCCCCCCCCCAAAAAAAAAAAAAAAGGTGTCATGATTATTAACAGGACGCAGCAGTGAGGGACACAATGCAAGCCAACAAAATTATTGCTTGCAATAAATTTTAGAAATTAAAAAAGAAAAGGTATCACGCGGGTGGAAATTTTGACACGTGAGTGTCTAGGAGCCTTTGTAGGAATGTATGGGATCTATTGACATGTTTTCGAAAAAATATATATATAATTTTCCCCTTAATGGCCTCCCCTATTTGCCACAGCTGCTTTCAAAAAGTCCTTCCGGTTAAATGTGGCCGAACACAAATGCCATCAAGCTGATTTTTCCCTTTTTCACCACGTCACATTTCGGTCACAAACAAGTCTTGCCGGTAGAATCCCTCTACCCCCCCCCCCCCCCTCCCCTTCCCTTCCAGTCTTCGTGAGCGATAATTCGGGAATTATCGGGAGTAATTCGGGAATATTAAATTTCGGGATTTTTTTTTTACCATTTTTGTAGGCTGTTTGCAAAAGAGCAAGAAGTTAATAAGAATGCAATTATGTTTTTGTAGTAATATTTCATGCAGGCTATTTTCTAGTACAAAACAATAAAATCAATGTATCAAAAAAATATTGCTAGCGTGACATCACAAGTCCTTTGTATACGAAGCTTCATTTTCCACATGTCCCCCATCCCACACATTGTCATTGAACACGGCTCACAACTTGGTGGAGTTACGAAGTCCCGAGCAATGTCGAAATCGATGCCGCTGTTGTGGTAACGTGTATCAGCCAACTATGGTTACCTACGATAAAAAACACACGACAACAATGAAAGGATTTGTACTGAAGAACCATTTTACTAATGGCTTTTGACAGCAGCGTGCACCACGAGAGAGGGGGGGGGGCACTAGCCCTGCCCATTCGCAGTATGATTTTTTTTGCAAAAAAAAAAAAAACATGGCTTTTTTTGTGCTGACATTTCTGGTGCGGCAGTACAAAATGACCTGAAAAGGCAAAAAAAAAAGGGGGGGGGGGGGCAGAAAAGACTGAAACGAGCAAAGAAAAAAAAGATAGGTCATCAGAAAAAATGTATTGAGTCCTTTCACTAAAAGTTGACGACCCTGTCCTGTCGGGAAGCTGTGCATGCTACTGTTCTGTAATTGTTGACATTAACGAAACTGATAGAAAAAATCAGGGGCGACTCAAGGGACGACTAGAGGGCTGTGGGGGCGCCAAAATGAGGTAATTAAAAAAAAATTAACGTCTAGTTAGGTTTTATTGAACAGTTTCAGGATAACGGTTTCAGTTAGACCATATCACTGTTGTAATGCGGGCCCCGGGTTTACCTGACGCTGTTCACAACATGACTGACGGGACAATGGCGGAAAATGGGGTGGAGTTTTAGGTGGTTGATAATTATAGTTGGGAGAAAATTTTGATACAAAATTCCTAACGTTCAAAGCTTCTTAAACCTATGATAAAAAAAAAAGTTGTTTCCCAAAACGTGGTTCAGATTATGGATGTTTTTTTTTGCTCGCCTGAATTGCGGGGCACAAAAGGATTCAGTAGGATGAACGTTTGGCTTGTGTTGGATTTAATTTGAATTGAATTTACATTTAAATGGTGATAAATAGAAATTGTATAGTCTTATATGAATCGGGAAGCAGCTCACGCTAGCATTGATTAAGTCTGGGTTGAAGTTAAGTTAGGGTTAGGGTTGGGGGAAAACACTCTACATAAAAGGCCTAAATGGCATCTACAAAACAATGGCGATTGATGCGGAAATGGGATCAGTGGGAGGACCAGGGGCGAGTTGCTCGTCAAACACGAACGTCGAATATGACGGAATCGTTGGCCACGTCGTGTGCAAACACGGCAACGATTACGTCAAAATCGCATCATATTCGACGTTCGTGTTTGACGAGCAACTCGCCCCAGGAGGGAAGTGAAGTTTAAAGGTAAAAATTCAAGCCCAACATTCTTCCATCACGTGGGGTTACAATTGATTGCTCACAAAACGTCAAACATAAGTCTTTCATTGTTGATAACAAAAAGTGATATTAAAACACAAAGTCTTCAGTCTTGAGTGTTACAATCATTGTGGAACTCTGGAGATAACAATCTGGTGTTCAGATCGGCAGCTCGATATCGGCAATCGGCAGATGTAAACAAACTCTCTACATCACATACTAATATTAATAAATCAAAAGCGTAAATTGAATAGCTGTGACACAAATGAGACGAAAAATAGATAAATAAACATAGAATGAATATTACGAATTTAATATTCAGTACTTCAGTGAACTATATTGTTTACTTCGGTGAAATTCCCGTTGTTGTGGATGGAGGGGGGAGGGGAAGCGGTGCCAAAAGCCAAAATGAGATTTTAAAGCCAAAAATGTAGGCAGGGTGGGGGGGGGGGAGC